>QARZ01040762.1:0-15193 GCA_013407115.1 Glycine latifolia | reverse complement strand
GCCTGTTTTGTTTTCCCTGTGTGGGGACATGGTGTGTGTGCACACCTGTTATGTTGTACATATTCTTTTATATAACCACAAGTATGGTTTGAACTCTGAGATGTATATATGTACAGAACTGTTGTCATATGTATTTGGTGATGATTCCTCCTGATTTTATGTATTGAGTTTTCTTGTATAACTGCCTATAACTTATGTTTTGAGTTATACTGGATCAGCAGGGGCTTGTTTTGTGTAATGTGTTTTTATGTTCCATACATGATGTAATCAAGAAATATGGTTTTCGATATGCTTCCGCTATGTATTTAAATAAAGTTTTAAGCGCTAATCTGATATTATGAATGTTAATACACCGGGTGCACACGGGGTGTTACAAGTCGGCTACCGAGATGGGGTGGTCGGGTTATGTAATGCCCTAGAATTTTAAGTTGCTAAGCTGGACGTTCATGTGTGTGTTATGTTGATTGATTATGTTTTATTGTATTATTTGCTGTTTTGAGTATGTTGCCTTGGGTTGTGTGTTTGGTGAGTGAAAAGTCAACTTTGTTGGCTTAAGTTGCTGTGTATGCACGCAAAAGGAGAAGTCTTGTCAAGCTGTGTTTATAAGCAACAGGCTGGCACAACAGAAGCATGCTCTTCCTTCCTTCAACCCTTGCGTTTTCTCTGTTCTCTCTCTAAAAATCACCTAGAAACCTCTCATTCTCGACCCCTGTGTTACCTTCAACCCACGAGGACCATCGTAGCTGCTACGGAAACCCTGACATTGAGAAGAACCTCGTGGTCGAAGCAGAAGTTTAGGACAATCATCGCAAAGCTGTTAAACGCACTCCTGGTTAGGTAAGGGGAGTTTATTATATTTTGATAACAGCTTTAGATACCATGGTTGGGGACCAGGGAGTCCAACAATGACGATGATTGCATGTCCTTGTGTGTGTTTTGTTTTCCAGAAATTATGCCTTTGGGTGAATGGAATGTGTTACCCTCTGTGTTTGTTGGGTTGTTTTTGTGTTAATTTTAATGATGTTCTAGTGTGGTGTTTTGAGAGGGGAGTTGATGTTGTAAGAACTCCCCGTGCATGTGTGTGAGATTGGCATTTTGATGCTGAAAAGTCCCCAAGACACTTTGCAGAAGTGTTCGTCAAGGTGCTGAGTACCGGGAAGGGGTGGCCGAGTTATACACATGTGTCAGTCCCTTGTGACGTTGGCTACCGAGAAGGGTTAGTCGTGTTACACATAGACATCAATCCCTTGTGTTGAGAAGTCGGGTACCGGGATGGGTATGTCGAGCTGAGCGGGTTACGTAGCATGCATGTGTGCATGTAGGACGTAACTTAGTCCTTGTTGGCGGATGTTGATATATCGGGTTCCTTACCCGGGATGCTATCTTAGAACTGTTGAGCTCAAGTTTGCTTCGAGGAGGTGAACTACTGGGTTCCCTAACTCAGATGAGCTCATACCTTTTCGAGAAAAGAGTCATCAAGTTCCCTACCTTGGATGAGCTCGTGCTTCCTCGGGAAGAGAGCCACCGGGTCATTTACTCGGTTGGGCGATCTCTTTAATATTGTTAAGTTCAAGCCCTTTTCTTTCTATGCTAATGGGTTTCCCTACTCGGAAGAATCCGCACCTTTGCCTACCCTTGTTCAACCTTTACCGACCTTTGCCGACCTTATTCGGACTCTTATCCCAGGTTAATATAGTAAGGTGCCGATCCGGACACCCAATGCTTCACACTTTTTCACTTGGTTGTAGTGTTTGTGAATGACGTATGTGATTATGTTGAGGTCAGCCTATGTGATGGCTTGAGATGTTTTGTACCTTGATGGAGCCATGGGAGAGGCTATGTATAGACACATGAAATGTCGGGACCAAGTGGTGAACCTTGCAAGGACTACAGTCAGTGCATCGATGAGCCCGTGTTGGGGCGACCCTTGTTTGGGGCGGAATGTATGTACATGGAAGGGTATGGAGATCCTAGCCAGGATGGGTTGTTCCTGTGCTGGGCCATACGTTGATGGTGCCCATGAGAGACATACTTCATTTGCATGACGAAAATAGGATGATTGACTGTAATAGTATGAGAAGTACAGGGGGGCCACGTCTGTAGGGAGATCCTTATGACACCTATTTGGCTGATCACCATGGAGGGGTGAGTCCTGTGCACGACAGAGTGACCCCGACGTCAACTACAGCTATCATTTGAACCATGGAATTTGGCCTATTTCCGGGATGGTACTACATTGCATGCTGAGAGTTTAGTCAGGAACATGCATAATGTAGGCCTTTCAAGTTGACTTGTGGAATGTTCCTGGATGCTTGTTCATGTTGGTTGCGCGTTGATATATATGGATTTTATGGTGATAATGTAACGCTTTGACTGTATTCCTTAACTGATGTTATCTTTCGTTTGTTATTTGTTTTTGATGAACTCACCCTTGCTTTGTTGTACCAGGTGGTTTGGTACCTTGATGATCGCGAACCCGATTCGTGTGTGCAGACGGTTGTACTTCATCATCCTCTCTCCTAGCGTCGTTTCTGTTCTCACCATGATACTGCACATGTCATACCAAGAGTGATATGATTAGGCCCACACCTATTAACAACACATGCGATACTCATACTGAACCCTACGACATAAAAAGGATGATCTCACAACTACCATACATAATGCTTCCTTAGGACAACCTGCTCTGATACCATAAAATGTAACGACCCCGTATGTAAGATTGGGCCATGAAGCCCGAAGGCATGTAAGAAGAAAACAAAAAATTTTCAAGCGGAAACACACATACCACACAAGAATCAAGGAAACTTGATGATCAATGATAGGCTTGAAGATACAAGCCCTCTAATGTTGATCCACACCACTTCTTGTCAAGACTCAAGAACACTTCTTGAAGGCCACCAACAAACACCAAAGGAGGCAAGCTAAGAACACCAATGGAGAGGAAGAAGGTTAGGTTTTAAAGTGTTTTTACTTATCTAAGAGACTCACCAATAAATGATATTGGTGGCTGAGTTTTCTATCAAAACTCACATAAGGGCACGTGAAAGTGGAGGAAGGTAGATAGGTTTTTTTTCTTCAAAAAAAAAAACAATTAGAGAACTATGATCACAATAGCACACTGTAACACCCCGTATGCATCTGGTGTATTAACATATTACTTAATCAGATTAGCATGACAATTAATTAAAACAATTACTCAAATCACACGGAAGTATTACAAAACCATATTTCTTGATTCATTATGTATGGTACGTATAGACAATAAATTAAACGAATGCCGAAACACCACAATAGCCTTAACGATCCAGATAATATAATTAACGACAGATAAAACTATAATATCTACACAGATATATCTGGAGATCACTACCCATATGCGTCTAAAATAATATACAAAGATGATGTACATTCCACATCTAAATACTCAAACTGCATCCATACAAAATAGTAGGCATCCGGTACCCTGATATCACATATCATATCCTCATATGAGGGTACACCATATACAGAAACTCAATATATACAAACATACACATCTTCCCTCACAGGGGTACAAAATAACAACACACACACACACACACACACACACACACATATATATATATATATACACACACAACAGTGAGCAACCAAGCTATCAAAACACTGCTCCAAGCAGCTATACCATGCATGTCCCTACTGGGGCCTCCTGCCCTGGGGCTCATCATCTCTGCTAGATGTACAACCTGCAAAAATGTAATCCCCACACACGGGGTGAAATAACAATCTCAGTAAGCTCAGGGTTCTTGGAGGTTCCTCCTCACCCTGGCTCACTTCCATGATCACATACATCAAAGGCATCACAACAACACATAGGCACACACAAGCTCTAATGTGTAACATCATCAGTATCCAGGACCATCTCAGTCCCCTGGGACCATCTCAGTACCCAGTATACCATCATGGACCATCTCAGTCCCCGGGACCATCTCAATCCCCAGTGTGAGGCCGGAACTCACACCTATGTCATCCAACAGGAGCTACCCCTACGCAAGGATGCACGTATATGGTACCTCCGAGAATAGGCGGCAACCATCACGGAACCACCTATCTCTTGGTCTTAAGGAATCTCTCCTATGGAGCAAACCAAACTAGGAGTTGCGCTCTACTCCTAGGGAGGTCCATATCTATCTACTGGCCAAAAGATCTATCCAAAGAACAACCATACACAAAGCACAGATACATGCATACATATTATCATGAGGAGAAATGTAACAACCAATTCAATGCATATAAATCATGTATGCAACCATTACTCCCTCTCGGAGTATGGTGGAACACAAGCAATGGGAAATACTCCCAAGAACATACAACTTACATGGCAAGGCAGTGCTCTCCTGTCCAATCTCTGGCCTGTAGTCTCTGCCACTGACACCCTTGGTGTCCCGCCCTATGCAAAGGCACACAAACAAGTATCAAATAACGGTTCTCAACCATTTGAAAGAAAAGAAACACAATTCCTTTTTATCTAGACATCTTTGTCTTCTAACTTAAAGTTATCAGAACTAGCCACCTTAAAGGCGACTCACAGATCCTCAACAGGATCTAACTCGGCCTAACCAAGGCACTAGAGTCTTCCAAAGACTCTGCATAAGTCAATCCAATCAGTTCAATTGCCTTTACCCAGGCCAAATATCAATGATTATCCAACTTGGCTAAAACAGTTATTCCAACATGTTTTCACCGTTTATTTAGCCTCCTGAGCATCTTTTATAAAAACAACTAGGCCCATATATATCATAATACCTTTCATTTAACCAACATTCTTCCTACTCATACATATCTCAGAGCCAAAATCAAACTTCATCAAAAGTCATGTTTCAAAGTTCTATTTCCATTAGAACAACCTCTTGATCATACTTTCCTAAAGAACCCAAGCCTAATTCCAGTCCTAACTCAAATGGGTTACTATTCACCCCATGAACAGTTTCATAAATCAATCGGTAAAACTTGAGTTTCTTACCTCAAAACAGCCGAGGAAGGCAGGAGGATCACTTCTCCAAGCTTTTTTGGCGTCCTTGAATCGCCTCCTTTCCCTTCTAAACTTAGTTTTCTCAAAGTTCCCTAGAGAACGGGGTTTCTCCGATTGATGGTTCTCTTGAGAAACTGACGCTGGAATCTAGCTCATGGAGGAGTTCTAATCAACTTTCTAGTTGGGTACGAAGTGTTTAGATGAAGGATGAAGAAGATATGAAGCTTTGTTAGTCATTAATGACGGAAATCAGCGAAAGGAAGAAGAAAAAACGTATTTTCCATCCCAAAAAGTGAAAATGGCCTTTTATAGGCCCCCAGCCCGCATTCCCATGCAATTGGCGCCACACCCCACGCTAATCGCGCCAAGAATTCGAAAGAAATAGCCTTCTGGAGCATTCTGGCGCTAACCACGCCATATTTGGCGCTAATCGCGCCATATATTCGAACCAGAGGGCCTCCAGGGCCATTCTAGCGCTACTGGCACCACTTCTGGTGCTAACTGTGCCACTCTGGCGCACCTTTCACGCTAGCAGCGCCAGTTCCCACGCTAACGGCGCCACTCTCTGGCCGTCGCTAAATCTGTCGCAAAATCCATCGCTAATTCGGTCGCTAACACTTTTTGTGACATAATATGGTAAACTTAAACTTTTCTTTCTTTTTCTTTTATTTATTTAGCCTTGGTTATTATACACACTTTATAGAAGAGTTTGAGTCAGATTTTTTTAACCAAAAAATCTGATTATGAAGCATCCCATACGTGAAGAAAAGATAGAGTTGTTGTATTTCAAATATTGCCAACAACCTCCTATCATATCCTCCTAAGACCAAGTCAATTACATGGGAATTATTTTGCCAAATAATAATTAAATATCAGCCGTATGTAAGCCCCATAATCAGCCCTCAAACTTCTTCCTAAAATCTAGGACATGATCATGATATGATGCTAGTTGAATTCAAATTCAAATCTAGCTCTTATCTTCTCCTTTTGATATGAAACTAACTACTATAGTTAATTCAAATATTTAAATTCAAAATTTAAATTATCAAATTTAAATATTAGATAATTAATTTAACTATTTAAATTAATTAATAATGTCTTGGACTATCCAAGCCCATTAACTCCATTCATGCGCCCCTCTCTCTTTAAGATAGGTATCCAAACTCTTTCTTGGGCCAACAACCATTATTAGGCCCAAAACCTTTAATGCTATAATGTCATGACAATAAAGTGTTAGTGTGTGACCCATTAGGCCCAACATAGCTACTGACATAAATGAGTTTGGGCCCAACAAGGCCACTACCCATTTAATGACAACACAGAGCACTAGCAATGCTTTGTTGCCCCAAAACTAGTTAGGTAAATGACAAGATCATCCTATTAAATCTATTTGGTTTCCATATGTATTTCCTTTCGTCTCGGTTACCTTCCCATAAAACCTAGGGTAAGGAAACGTACCTGCCCTTGCAGTTTAGGGTAAGTGTTGCGAACTCGGCAGTGTACCGTTCGTTTCAAGTAATAAAGTAAGTAAGTAGAGTATCGTCTCCACAGGAATTGAATGCAATCTTACTTAACTTAACATATTGGAAATTGGAAGAAAAATAATAAGTTGAGAGAGTTTGAGTTGTAATTGAGTACTGTAGTTTAAATGACAGAAATTTAACAATGATGTAAGTAAACGTAAGTTGGATTTTACTACAGTAGTGAGAAGTGATTGTAGTTAAGCGCAATCCCCTATGATTCTTTCCTTCTATGCTTTGATTGATTATTAATTTGAACTACTTCTAATTACTCAACTGATGTGTTTTCTTACAAGTAGCTAAACCCTAATCCCTTAGTAGTTTAACCCTTTAGAGAAATTAAGAACCCTAATCCCTTAGTGATTCCTTCTTAAACCAAGCATTAAGCACACACATTCTACTTGCTGCAACCACACATCCCTATCCCTAGGCAATGTATAAATTGTTATTTTACTCAATTCAGAAACTAGAATCCTAATATCCCTATTGTGAACCCTAACCCTAAACCTCTTAAGAGAATGGCCAGTCCAATTAAGAATTATGCAGTGAATAGCAGAGTAAAACAAAGCAATTATGATACTCTTATTAAAACCAATCAAAACATAGAGGAATTCTCATAGGTTCATGGCTCAACCACAATACAAGATTTAGCCAAGCATACTCAGAGTTGATATTACTTTCATGACTAACATACCAGAGGAAAAGAAAATATTACACAGAGTATGGTTCTGCAATTCCTCACAGCTTCCAATCTTCTCCCAAGAGTCTCCAATGGCTTCTTCTTGAGCAAATCTGTCCCATACCCAGTAAAAGTTGTTTCTTTGTGACCCAGAGGCTTCCTTTTATGCCCCAAAATGTCCTAGGTCTAATTCCAGTAATGAGTAATTATTCCCCCCCACTGAATCAATTTAAATCTTTTAATTCAGGAAACAGTAAGTTCGTGGCGCGACTAGCATGGCATCCCACGCTAATCGCGTGGGATGTTCGAGTTGAAAAGGCTGTTCTGTAACTTCTCACGTTGATCGCGTGGATGTTGGCGCTGATCACGTGACTTGTTCAAACTGAATGCTTGAGTTTGATAGACTGGCGCGACTCGCGTGGATGACTGCGCTAACCACGTGGCTTGTTCGAGCTGAGAGTCTGTGTTTCAGCATCTGACACTGATCGCGTGGTGGTTGGCGCGACTCGCGTGGGAGCTTCGAACTGAACTTGTTTATCTTAACTCTTCCACGCTGATCGCGTGACTCCTTCAAGAGCATTGAGTTGCTCTTTTTAGCTTCTTTTCCTCTCTTGTTGGTTCCTAAATGATAAAATAACTAAGAGATTCAATAAATATGCAATTAAATAATAATTCACTAATTCCTAATCTAATTTACTAAATCTTAAACAATTTATTAATTAATTAAGCCTAAAACTACTATATGCTGGAAGCATATCAAATAATTCCCAGATTTATATATTGTTGTCCTCAGCAATAAACAGAGTTTCTATTTGGAAAGTAAGTTTCAACAATCAGGCATGATTTCACAATTACCATTCTTAGAATCACAATGCTAAGTATAATCAATTTCAAGTCAAGGTTTCAATAACACTTTCAATTCCATCAACTGCAAGAGTTTCACTTGAGTCTTCCTTACCAAGATGTGTGGATTTCACTCATCACTCAAGTGTATAAGGTTTATTATACTCACTCAATCCATCACAGTGATAGCACTACCATAAGCTTGATCATATTCTCGAGTTCCTAAAATTAAGAAACATGAATGCATGCACAACTGATCAAAAGGTCTTTATAAGGTTATAACTTGGCCTGGCTTAAAGGTAGGGATCTTTTGGATAGTGACTAACATTGAGATTGGATTTTTGTTAGAATTAGCCAATTCCACCTAGCAGTATACTATTCTTTATTCTTTGATTTTCCCTCTACAGAACACTTGTGATAGAGGGAGTAAGGTAGTAGAGAATATATTTAGATCCACCAGCTGGTATTTCAAACTTGTTACTTCCCTAGGTTGGACAGCTGGTATTTCAGACTTGTTACTTCCACTGGATTTTTCACTAGATTTGGTTTTTGCCAGATCTGTTCTGTTGGCATTTTCACTTTTATACCAGAATTGTCTTCTTGGGCAACTTTGTCTTTCCTCTTTCCTTTCCTTCCTTTCTTTGTTTCCCTCTTATTCCATGGTCTTGATTCTAGTTCTTTCTTTTCCAATCTCAAGTAGGGTGGTCAAGGATTATGTTTCAAAATTCAGGTGTATGAATAAAAAGGTTTAGGCTCAAAAGAGGTGAGTCAATTTGGCCCTGGCTTAAAAGAAGAAACTGCCTTAATCATATAAGAATATACATGCATCCAGAGAAACAAATCAAGTTCTAGAGTACTTACCAAGGTGAGGCCTCTCTGAAAAATTTTGTACTGTATGGCTCAATCCTCACGGGTTATGGACTTAAGTTAGCTTCTGTCAACTTCATATCAAGAGTCATTTCAACTTTAACATGAATATCAATATACAAATAATCGTAATTCAATCATGCTTCATGCAAGTCATGCCATATTTCATCTCACGCAAGCTTCCTAACAGAAAATTCTAATTCATTACTGACTTCACAATTTTTCGTCTGAGATATATAAAATAAGCTTCTAACACGTTATTCAAAATTTTAAATCCTTATAATTTTAGCAGAATATATAAATTTCTGTTTAGACGTCTTTGTTACTTGAATGTGATTCATCAAATAAATATTGCGTATGCGCCCATTCCCAGATTTAGAAAATTGTTGTCCCCAGCAACAACTAACAAGGATCGTGTGCTCACTCACATAATTATTTGAAGAATCGCAACTAAAATGAAATATTGACATCCACAGCAACTATTGATGCATCAAAATCACAAATATATATAAATGGATAAATGTATACTGTAGTAATGTAAATGGAAAAAGGAAACAAAAATAGAAATAACAAGGAAATCAAAAATGGTCCTGTAATCACTCCTCGCCCTCTGGTGTAATGTCGTCAGTAGCCTGAGATGCTGTTGGCTTTGCAGGGCTGGATGGAACGGGAGGAGTCTGAGTTGCTAGTGGTGGTATGGAAGCCACAGGTGGCTGGGAAGAAGATGGAGCAGCCGGGGTGAAGTGGTACTGGTATGCTGAGAAGTCAATGCTCTGCTCTCTGCATAGGTCCTCTATCAGCCTGACCTGGTACTCTAATAAGCGAGTCTAATGCTCCATCATCGCTCTCATCGACGGCTGATGTTGGAAATCATCCTCTATAATAAATAGCGAGTGTGTGGACTGTTGAGACATCGGAGTCGGTGGTGGATCCTGCTGGGCAGGTGCATCTGGGACTGGGGCTGGAGGAGACTGTGGTACTGGTGCTCCACGAGGACTGCGAGCTGCTAGTTCCTCGGGAGAGAGCTTCGAAGCTCGAAGAAGCTGCTCCTCTGCCGCGCTCTCCATCTCATCCGTGTATGTCTTGCTAGTCATGATGGAGGCGGTCCGCAGGTCCATGGGCTCGTCGTTTGGGATCTGAACCCCAGCACGACAGCACAGATGAAGAATGAGGGAGGGATGAGCGAGCCAGGACTTACTACTGGCGTCCTGAATAATGTGGAGAATCCTTTTAGAAAGGATATAGGAGATGTTAAGGTTTTCCTCTCCACGTAATACATATAAAAGTGCCGCTCGCTCGAGGTTCACATCAGTCATATTCGTAGAAGGGATGACTGTGTGGTTAATAAACTGGTGCCAGAAAGCTACGTCTCCAACGAGATCATGCTTCCTCAGCTTTTCTGGCACGTAATCGAGACCCGGCTTGGTCTTCCAAGCCGTGTATCGTCCTGTGATCCCACAGTGGATCTGGTCAGCTCGCTGGGGCATCTCCTCCTGGTACAGCTTCTTGAAGATGTCTGGCTGCATGCTGAGGAAGAGGTAGCTGAACTCACAGTGCGAAAATAGGGAATAGGCGGTGTCCAGGAATTTCTCTATGGTTTCATCATCAAATGGGACCTGGACACCCCTAACCCAGCTCACTTTCCTCTCTGCCACCATTGCTGGGTCAACGTTGGCCAAAAACTCCTTCAGGATAGTGCTGGAGCTGGGCTCGGCAAAACTCACTAGGCGCTCCCATCGCCGTCTTGTGATGACCTCTCTGACCGGAGAGTCTTCTGGGAGTGCTTCCCACATGATTCGCTTCTCCAAAATGACTTTCTTGGGTAAAAACCAAGAGTCAAACCGCTCCTGGCACTCGGCGGATCGGAAGCGAGCCTCGTCAAATGAAGCAACCTGAGCCCTCTTGCTACTTAAGGACTCATGCGCCTTCCGCTTCCTCTTCGCTATTTGTTTACCCTGAAACTCAGAAAATATCCAAGACACAATTATAATAGGTTCTAGAGTTTCCAATTCCCAGATTTAGTCTCTGCAAGTTATTGACATATCAATCAGAGCTAATAATTCAAGAGACAATCTGGAATTAGCTAATTCAACTTGTATCCAGTCAATGATGCTTAGATGGGATTTAGAAATGCAATTATCAAGCACTGGATTCAATATGTGAACATATATATGTGTGGGACAATACTAATTTGTTCACAAGCCAAGTCATTACCAAATGCAAATGTCAATCAATTAAGCACAACAATAATGTCTAGCAGCAGAATAACTATTTCAGTTTCACTAAGCCCATGCTTAATATCCCAAGTCAATATTCAAATGAGCATGGGTTCCATTCAATCAGTTTAGGATACTCACTATGCATTCAAATCCAAGAAAATTTCCCTAACCAATATCCACTTAAGCACTACAAACAATCAAATATCATGTCAAGCAATTCCGAATCAAGTGAGACCTCAGATTATGACCACTCAGAATATCCAAGGTAGTATCACATTCATGTAAACAATCACCAGTGTCTGAAAAAGAAATAGCATTTACCAAGCACATGTAGGTGTATGCACAGTCAAATGGCTAAAAATCATGTGGTTTATAGCAAACTTAACAATATCAGGCATATAGACTTAACCATGAATTAATCCCAGCTAAGCAATGTTCAATTAAGTATAGGAAGCTTATAAAAAATTCCCAAATTTAGCTTAGGTAGTATCTCTAAATTATTGGTTTCAATTGCCTAAGCTCCTTGGTCAAGGTTCATGTTTACAATTATTTTATCACTAATCAAAGGTTATTGAATTCTTTTGAATCAATTACCAACAACCATGAATCATTTGCCTAAACTTAACAAGAAAACAATATAACCCAAATGAATATTCAAACAAGCACATCAGGTCTAAGTCAATTTGGAATTCCCTATTCAAGTTCAAACTATAGCTCCTCACATTCTCAATATAATCAACTATTGGTTACATTTCAAGCCAAGGGTATCATAATGTGTGGGTGACTAAACCTACATGATCTTGCTACCAATCACAACACAATATCAGAATATCAAACAATATGCAGCAGAATTCATCAAGTTAAGGCAGAACTACATCTAATAGAACTAAGCACCACATATGGCCAAGCATTTCTATGAACAACATTCCACACCCTAATTCAAGCAAACAGTTCAGAAATCAAAAAGGGATTATGCATGATGGCGCGACTCGCGCCATGTCTCGCGCGAATCGCGTGAGGTCGCGATTCTGCCATGGATGCTCTGCAACTGAGTTTTCCATATTCAACTATGGTGCCCCTTTTTCTATGCAATGCAATGTTCAGGGTTTGAATGCTAACCTTTCACCAGCCATTGATGTGAATGAGAGTGAAGAGGATTGAAATGCACCAGAGAACTCCAAGCTTCCACGAATGAGGGATTTGAAATTGAGGATTTGTGGAGGAATAACCCTAGACTGAGGTTTAAGGCTTGGTGTAGGCTGAAGGTTGAATGAAAATTGGGGAATTGTAGGAGGTTTAAGAGGAATTAGGAGAAGAATTAGGAGTGAGGAACATTTTTGGGTTCTGAAACCCTTATTTAAAAAAACTGAAGTGGCACTCCCGTGCGAGTCGTGCCACCTCCCACGCTGATCGCGTGGTGTTAATAAAACAGTGATAATTGGTTCGAACTCATGGTGCTAGTAGTGCCATGTTTCACGCGGTTAGCGTGACAACTTGAATCAAGACCCCCAGGTTCGAATGGATGACGCGAGTAGCGCTAGAACTCACGCGATTAGCGTGAGATGACTCAAAAATGAACTCAGGTTCGCATGGATGATGCGAGTAGCATCAATGTTCACGCTATTAGCGTGAGATCTTCAATTATGTTACCTGAGTTCGAATAAGTGACGCAAGTAGTGTGGGAGTCCACGTTGTTAGCGTCACCAATGGAGCAATGACCCTTGAGTTCGCCCAGTTGGCGTGACTAGCGCCAGAGTTCACGCTATCAGTGTGGATATTGCAATTGGGCTGGGTTGATTCGCATAGGTGGTGCAACTAGCGCAACAACCCTCACGTTTAGCGTGAGTTATTCGAATGCTCTTCTCTGCTTTTTGTCAACTTTAAATTCTAAGGTAAACTAATTGTACACATAACAACTTAAAATGAAGAGCTAAAATGAAAATGAACACTTAAAATTAACCATTAACACCAACCAAAATAAATCAAAAATAAATACGCATAACTAAGCATCAAAAGTATGCAGAATTTGAAAATAACAAAGTGAAATGCTTGGATTGCCTTCCAAGTAGCGCTTGTTTAACGTCGTGAGCTTGACGGAAAATTGTTACTCATCCAATGCATTTAGTGGAATGGAAACTGCATTCCTGTCCACTTCACCTCCAAAATAAGGTTTCAATCTGCACCCATTCACTTTGAATGGCCTATCATTATTTAGAGGAGAAATTTCTACTGTGCCATAGGGATAAACCTTGCACACTAAAAATGGACCAGACCATCGAGATTTTAACTTACCTGGAAAAAGTCTCAGGCGAGAATTATAAAGCAAAACCTGTTGTCCAGGTTCAAATTCTTTGAGGCGAATCTTGTTGTCATGCCACTTCTTTGTTTTCTCTTTGTAGATCCTAGCATTCTCATTTGCAGCTAACCTGAACTCATCTAACTCATTTAATTGCAACAAACGTTTCTCATTAGATTTAGAGAGTTCAAAATTTAAGAATTTAGTTGCCCATAATGCTTCATCAAGTTTCTTGGACCAATCTTTCCTGGAATTCCCAACAGTTTTTTCTAAAATTCTTTTGAGTTCACGGTTAGAAATTTCTACCTGTCCACTTGTTTGGGGATGATATGGTGGGGCAACTTTGTGCTTGACTCCATACTTGGCAAGTAAGCTGTCAAAGTGTGTATTGTAAAAATGTGTTCCCCCGTCACTGATTATGGCTCTCGGTACTCCAAAGCACGTGAATATATTCTTCCGCAAGAACGAAACAACTACTTTTGCATCATTGGTAGGTAAAGCCACAGCCTCAACCCACTTAGACACATAATCGACTACAGCAAAGATGTATTGATTGGAATATGATTTAGGGAAAGGTCCCATAAAATCAATTCCCCATACATCGAACAGTTCCACTTCTTGGATATTATTTAGCGGCATTTCATCCCTTCGAGAAATATTTCCCGTCCTTTGACAGGGATCACATTTTTCCACAAAATCTCTTGCATCTTTGAATAATGTTGGCCAATAATAACCGCACTGCAAGAATTTTTGTGTTGTTCTATTTCCTCCGAAGTGTCCTCCATAATCCAAGGCATGGCAATGCCAAAGGATTTTAGGTGCCTCGGACTTAGTTACGCATCTGCGAATTACCCCATCAGTGCATTGAAAATAAAGAAAAGGGTTGCCCCACAAATACCTCTTAGAATCATGGAGAAACTTCTTCTTCTACTGCCAATTCAAATCTTCAGGTATCACACCCATAGCCTTGTAATTAGCCATGTCTGCAAACCATGGGCTGACTTGGATTGCCATCACTCCTTCATCAGGAAAAGATTCATTTATTTCTAGCTCCAGACTATCTTGCAACTTCTTGTCTTGAATCCTTGACAAGTGGTCTGCCACCTTGTTTTCTACTCTGGCCTTGTCTTTAATTTCCAAATCGAATTCTTGAAACAAAAGCATCCAACGCAGTAAACGTGGCTTTGTGTCTTGCTTATTCATTAAAAATTTTAAAGCTGCATGGTCAGTGTACACAATAACTTTAGAGCCAATCAAATAAGACCTAAATTTGTATAAAGCATATACTATAGCTAGCATCTCTTTCTCAGTTGTAGCATAATTGACTTGTGCCTCATTCAAAATTTTACTAGCTTAATATATTACATGCAAACGCTTTTCTTTCCTTTGTCCTAAAACAGCACCTATTGCATAAGCACTAGCATCACACATAAGTTCAAATGGTAAAGTCCAATCAGGAGCAATTAAGATAGATGCAGTGGTAAGTTTATTTTTCAGGATATTAAATGCATCTAAATAACCCTAATCAAAATAAAAGTCTACTCCCTTTTTAGTCAATTTGCTGAGAGGTTTTGCAATTTTGGAGAAGTCTTGAATGAACCTCCTATAAAACCCTACATGTCCTAGAAAACTTCTCACACCATTAACATTAATAGGGGGAGGTAATTTATCAATTACTAATAACTGTTAGGAAAAACTCTCGGCAAGCGTACCGATTTATCGTTGCAAGTTACAAAATTTATAAGATTCGTCTCC
>QARZ01040761.1:0-14733 GCA_013407115.1 Glycine latifolia | reverse complement strand
CCGAGTTGCAATCTCTTGAGTAGTGTCCGTACTTCCCACATTTGAAACATTCTACATTTGAATGTCGGCCTCTTCCACGACCTCGGCCTTCTCGCCAATTTTGCTGACTTGATTCAGCCTGCTCTTTATTCCATCCTTCTTGACCTCGGCTTCTACCACCTCGGTCATATCCACGTCCACCTCGGCCGCGTCCTCTACCTCGGAAATTTTGAGAATAGAGTGCTTTCTCGTCCTTGATTGAAACCTTTGTCTGGAGTGCTTGCTTCAGTGACTCTTCTTTCTTCTTTTTCTTTCTTTGTTCATGCACCTCCAACGAACCCGCAAGTTCGTCAACGGTGAATGTTGCCAGGTCCTTTGACTCCTCAATCGCACATACAACATTCTCGAAGTCATCAGTGAGAGACCTCAGAATTTTCTCCACCACTCTGGTATCGGGTAGCACCTCTCCGCTTCTCTTTAGTTGATTCACTACGGTTTGGACCCGAGTAATGAAATTGGATACCCTTTCTCCTTCCTTCATCTTCATTCCTTCCAATTCTCCACAGAGAGTTTGAAGTCTGACTTGCCTGACTCGATCAGCTCCTTTGTAGACATTTGCAAGAATGTCCCACGCCTCTTTTGATGTCGTTGCGCCAGTAATCTTCTCAAATCCGGAATCATCAACTGCTCGTAACATCATGTACAACGCTCCTTTGTCTTTCAAACGCATCTCTTTCAACGTTTTGTTCTGCGCCGCCGTGTATCCTGTCGTGGATTGTGGTTCTTCGAAACCATCATGGACAACTTCCCAACTATCATTAGCTCCCAACAGAGCTTTCATCTGGATACTCCAGTTCTCATAATTAGTCTTTGTAAGACGGGGTAATGGCAGACTACTACTTGGACCACTCTCCATTCTCTCAAGCTCTGATACCAATTTGATATCAATAATTTGATATCTCACAGGTCCTCACACACACACACACACTGGTGCACTCACACAATCACAAACACACACAAATTTTCTAGGGGCGAAAAAACTCTCGTTCTATTGATAATAGTCTACCAAAGCCACACAAATCCCTTTACATAATATGCTATTTATAAGCAACGAAATTAAACCTAAACCTAAACAATTCAAATTCAAATCTAAACAATATCTTTCCTAATATCTTTCTATAATATCTTTCTCCATATCTTATCTTTCCTCATATCTTTTTCTACCCATATCTTTTCACATAATACTCCTTTCAAATTTAAACTACGTAACTAACAATATTTATTTAAACGTTTATCCTAACAAAACATTCTTCTACTCATTTCCTCCTACCTCAATCTCAATGTCCATTCTTGTTGGACTTGTGCATCCGCAGAATCACTTACACTCTGGTACTCTACTCTATTACTATATGATTTTATTTTCATCATCTGATATTGATTCTAATCTCTGCCACTGCATTCCATTCAAAGGACATACATAAATATAACACCTTTTCTTCACTCCCAACGGACTTGAGTCAGCGAAATTTTAACAATTTGGTTTACTCCTTCTATCTCACACCTGCTTCCCTCCAACCCTTTCGAGATTCTGTCCTCCAGGTTACAATTTTAAATTCTTTCTCTTGTGTTCCTTCCTCCCTCATCTACGTTATTTGATTCTGATTTTCCTTACAGGTCTTCTTCTTCTTCTTTTGTTGTTGTTGTTGTTGTTTTATAGGATATTTACTTGGGAGAATATGCATATGCATATGGTGGTGGTGCTGCTGCTGCAATTGTGGATGATGCTTGGATGGATGTCATCTCATCACAGGGATCCTCTTTACTTAATCTAGACCTTTCTGCCTCTGATGTCACTGATCATGGCCTCACCTCTCTTAGACATTGCAAAAATATCATCTCTTTAAATCTTAATCACTGTCACCAAATTTCAGATCATGGACTAGAGTGCATCAGCGGTTGGTATTCTTTTTAATATTATTCCTTTGACATACATAATAAATTCTGCACAGTGCGGTTGAAATTATTTATGCATATCATGCGCAACATGATATATAGTTGCAGTATCATTTATTGTTTTGGTCCACCTCTGCCATCTGACCTGGAAATTTTATACATAATACTTTCCAATTTGTCATCATCATCATCATCTTTGTCTTTTTGAATGTCCATAAACGGAACCTTTCAGGTCTCTCCAACTTGGCAAGTTTGAGTTTTAGAAGAAACTATGCAATATCTGCTCAAGGATTGAATACCTTTTCTGGTCTTGTTAACTGGGTCAAGTTGGATTTGGAGAGATGTCCTAGGATTCACGGAGGCCCAGTTCATCTTCAAGGTTGGATCTTGTATGCAATGTTGTGTAAAGACTATTGTTCTCTGGTGCACTTAAATAACCACACTACTCATACAATACAACGTTCAAAAAATTATTTTGACTGAATGCTTTGTTGCTCCCTCACTTGGTGGAGATATATCAAGCTGATAATAGTATACTTGTGTAGTTATTGGTTTTCTGTTCGTTGCTGCCCATGCATGTATTTAGTACTCACAAGCTTGTCAATTAATGAAAAGGTTTGCAATGCGTCTTCATTGATACATTTAATTTTTGGAACGGTCTAGTTATGGCTATATTGCTATAAATGGGGGGTGGGGTTTGGTAGTAATGAAAATTGATTGAATCAATAAATGCTCGAGTGACTTAAAACTGAAAGTGGGGGAGCATATAATTGCAATGACGTGATCAATATTTATCTACGTGCCTTATAGTAACATTTTTTTTTAGCTGAATAAATATTATCTTATAACATTGTACAGTTAAAGAAATTTATCTACATTTCAATGACGTGATCAATATTTATCAGGTTTAACCAGGTTGGAATCTCTCAACCTAAACTGGTGTAATTGCATAGTAGATGTTGATATGAAGCCTCTATCAGGTTAGTCACATTTTTCTTCCTTTTTACTTCAGTAGCCGAAATTTTGAGTAACTGAAAATTTACTGGAGTTTAATTGTCTTCACTTCTTTTATGCAGTTAGCGTGTTTTCCACCTTACAGTAGCTTGGTTATAATTATTGACATCCCTTCTAAATGCAGACAATAAGCTTAGAGTACTCTTCTATTCTAGGGCTGAGTACTCCTCAACAAGGAAAAATAAATCTCAATATTATAAATATGCAAAAGGTGTGCAAATGTTCAGAGTTATGATCTTTTTATAGGCCAAACATAACCAAACAACACCCTATCAAGATAACCCAAATTCTATATTGGATAAGATAACCCAAAATAGGATAAAATCTCAAAATAAATAACCCCAAATAAAATATCTTAATTTTAAAATTAAAATCCTAAAAAACTACTTCCCATTTTATATCACCTCTATTAAGAACTATGCATAACCTATTACAATATTTAAAAAAAAAAATGAAGTTTCTGTCAAATAATGGCTCATTGCATTATAACAGATGTTGCTTTATAAAGGATACCTTATACTATGCAATGTGCATATGTATATGATGTAGTCATGTAGATGGGTTATGGGTTATTAGTTTTTGTTGATCCGAGTTATTTATTGTTATTTTATTTTTTGGGGATTTTATTTTATTTTTAGATTATTCCATTCCAGCTTAGAATTGGAATAGCTTATTAGGGTGTTTGGCTATGTTGGGTCTATGGTGTGAACCTCTCAGACGTTTTTGATTATTATATGATATTGAGTTTTCTTCATTCAAAGAGTAAAAGTCAGAAGAGCACTACGCCCTACATGATATTGAGTTATCTTGATTTATTAGGGGAGTATCCTGCAAAGAGCTATAAATTTTCTTGCTCTTTGCCTGTTGCGACTTACTATATATGCTACCTTTGAAGGTCTTCACTCTTTGCCTTCATTTGGTGTTAAAACTAGAAGACAATAAATGCAATTATCTAAGTATGTTGCAACTGATAGTCAGTTGAGTTTATAGAAGCATATTCATTGCATTCTTAATATTACATCAGCTGAAACGGGATACTTAGTTCAATGACTAATGACACATTTTCTTTAATTTACTTCCAGCGCTTACAAACTTGAAAAGCCTAGAGATTTCCTTCAGTAAGTCACAGATTTTGGCATCAGTTTTCTGAAAGGTATCGTGCCTTGCATTGTCTTATTCTGGTGTTTCAGAGCATTCGGAAACATATGAGCATCTTCTGTGAGTTATGTTACTCTTCCAGCTTTTGTATTCTGAAAGGTTTATATCGTTCTGTTACTAAAAAATGTTTCATTTGATATTTTCTGTCCTGGAGAGTGAGGCTTGAAATTGATAGATCCAACCTAGCTTTGTCATCTTCACTAGTTGCAGCTTTTTCATCTCTCAGATGTGGGATTTAAAAGATCAACTTAATTATTTTTTTTTAAAAGTTATGTTCGATATTCTATCTTCATTGTTTTTTTAACATGTAGTTTCTAGTTTCTTAAAAACTAGAGTTCAGTTGGGCAAAAGAAAAAAGACATTATTCTTGAAATTTGGCAGTCTTAACTCTGTCAATGTTAAAATACACATGTTTAATGCCATCAGTTTCAAAATGCAGTGATTTTGATTTTCCACTGTACTGGGTTTGTGTTAATGGTGTCCCAGTGTCAATAATGTATGAGTGTCTCAGATCAAGGGAAGGAAATTGAGTTTCATCCTTTGATATTCATCCTTCGACATTCATCTTCCTTTCTTCCATTTTCAATAATTTATCTGCTGATTTCAGGATTACAAAAGCTTGCTTTGCTAAATTTGGAAGGGTGCCAAGTAACAGCTGCATGCTAGGACTCTCTTGAAGGTTGAATTACTTCATGAATTTTTTATGCTGATTCTGTTCATTGTCATTAAAATATTGGATTCCTTTGCAGGTTCATCAACGTCAACAACACCTTTAATCCAAGTTAATTGGGATCGGTGGTAGATGAACCCAATGATAAATACGAAGAAGTTTTTTTTATTTTTTTTATTTTTAAAAAAGCTAAAAGAAGGAGAAATAAGACAAGATAAAAGAAAAAAAGGGTGAAAGACGGAGGAGATTGTCCCAAGCCAGGATAAAAGAGGAAGATTGGTGTCAAGTGTTGCAAATCGACTGTAAAAAAAATAGCTATTTTTATGAGATGAATCTTTATGATATTCCTTTGCAGGTTGATTTACTTAATTAACTTTTTTATTCTTCTGTTAATTTTTTCATGATGAAATCAAGGCTTACTTGCACTAACTAGTTTTCAGGCTATAATCTTGGTTATTGCCAATGCCCCATGAAGGCTTTTTTTGTGTCAAAGTTCATGAAGGCTTTTTTGTTGTCAAACTTCATGAAGGCTTTTCAGCGTAAAGCTGAACCACATTATCTTTTTTGGGCATTGATTATATCACTCCCTGAAGATTGTGATTTGAGAAAATTGTGGGGTCAAGTAGGGGAATATAGTTTTAGGTTTTAGGATTATATTCAAGAGACATGTCAGTAAAACACTCTTGTTAACACATAGTTTTTACTATTGATTGAAATCCATGTGGGACTTACTAAATGAGGTGAGTCTCACTCTTTACTTAGTGGGTTCCCACTCCCAAATTGATGAGTTCCATGTCAATTTCAACCAATAATAATTAGTGTGTTAGGAATAGCATGTCAAGAAGTTTGTTGTTAGCATTCTTCTTATATTCAAATATTTATGTAGATTTATTTGTTTAATTTAAACTTCTTAATGTCAGCATGGTATTGACCCTTTTGCTTTCTTCAATAGTTTTGAGGTTCTAATATTAGTTTTCTCTGCTTAACTAATTTAAAAAGAAAAGGTCTCAACTGAATAATATTATTATATGAAAAGCGCTTATTATTTTGAACCAATTGCTATAGTTTTCAGTTAAGTTCATTTGTAAACAAGAAGTTTACTTGGTTGCCTCTTTCTAGTATATGATGAGGTTAAAATAAGCATTGTAGTTTTAATTTGACAATGTCGTGTTTTCTGCCAGAGCTTCCAGCCCTGTCAAACTTGAATCTTAGTAGATGTAATCTTTCTAACGATGGATGTGAAAAATTTTCACGTAAGTTAACACTTATACAACTAATTAGAATTTGTTTATTGAGATTCCATTAGAATTCCTGGGTACTAAATTTGTCGCGTTGGTTTTTTTTTCAGGACTGGAAAATTTGAAAGTATTAAACTTGGGATTTAATGACATAACAGATGCATGTTTAGCACACTTGAAAGGTGATTTGAAATATGAACCCAATTCTCTCTCTCTCTGTCTTCTCCACCCTTCAACAACTCTCCTTTCGGACAATCTTCCCAACTTAATTTATTCTTGACTAATCCTGCCAAGTCATTAATTACTCTAGTTATAAAACACTTAAAATTAACTGATTTATGGTAAATCTTCTTTATTTTTGCGCACATCAATATCCTTTTAAATTTGATTGATGATGCTGCAGCATTGACTTGGAATGTCTCGTGAGTATAAATTTCATACAAATTTAGGGACATGTAGCTTTACTCTAGTTTATTAACTGTTTTACAAGTCCACTTTTCTAAACATATATGTTCACACTAATCTTTTAGTTTCAAAGTTAATTTTTTATCATATTTTAAGTTTCTAGATCATAATCTTGCAGTTAATGTCGTTGACATAATTCATTCAATTAGGTAGTTCGGTTTTTATAGTTTCCAATTGTTAAGGTATTGGGCAAAATACGAGATAATTTGTCCATGAAACGGTAGGAACTAGTTTTGGAAAAGATAAACAACGAAAACAAAAATCAAAATCAGGTGCAAGAAGCTGTAGGGAGTTGGGGACTATTTGTTTATTTTAACCTTTATATTTTTCAAGCAGGATTGGCAAAGTTGAATAGCTTGAACCTGGATTCATGTAGGATTGAAGATGAAGGATTGGTCCACCTAGCAGGTAAATTTTATGCAGGCTCTCATTTTTTTACTCAACCTTTTTTTTCCCGGTTATTCAACTTGTCATAATTTATGCTTTAACCTTATAGGCCATCAGCAACTGAATTGCTTGAAACTCTCCGATACGGGAATTGGAAGCAATGGACTACATCATTTATCAGGTTAACTATGCCTTCTATTACTTTCTGTTTCAACCAAAGCTTGTACACTTTTTTAGTTATAGACTTATAGTACTTTCATTGTAATGGAAGTACTGGTATACTTAGAAAGGAGTTTTGTGTGCATGACCATGAACATGTAGAGTTCTGTGACCATCACACCATCTTCCTCAATCCTCATGCACTTTAGTTTTTTCCTTTTTTTATATTATTATTCTGTTATTCTATTTCTTGTAGGATTGTCTAATCTGGAGAAAATAAATCTATCATTCACTTTTGTTAATGATAGTGGTTTAAGCAAACTGTATGGACTCTCATCTCTTAAGTCACTAAATTTGGATGCCCGCCAAGTTACTGATACTGGCTTGGCATCCTTAACAAAGTATGTGTTCGGTGTTTCTATGCTTTCAAACAATGGTTTTTTATCTTCTGTTTTTTGCACAGGCTTCTACGTGTTTTATTAATCTCAGGTTTGGAATATTGCCACAAATAACATTACTGAATACTTATGCAGGTTTGACTGGGCTTACAGAACTGAATTTGTTTGGTGCACGGATAACAGATTCTGGAACAAACTATTTAAAATGTAAGAAATATTGTACTAATATTATTTTCCTACCATTTACGACGGACAAACATCTCTTTTGTTCAAAGTGTTGTCGTGTTGAACACATTTCTAACACCGATATATCCGGACACTTGTTTGACACTTTTTATTAAGTGTCTGATTCAAAAATTATTGTTTGTTGATTATACACTTAAGCAATCACCATTACACAACTAATACACTTGAAAAAACATAGAAATTTGATTTAAAAAATGAATATACCATCAAGTTAAATATTTTGTTATATGTTATTCATATTTCATTTAATTAGAATCTTTCGGTTTGTATGTGTATGTGGTGTTCAGTATCCATGTCGGAGTCCGTGCTTCATAGCCTGCCATTTTGTTTTCACGAGGAAGCTGAAATATGGTTATAATCTTTTCTTGTTTCTTATCTTGGTATAAGAAACAGAACTAAGTCTAGTTATAATTATTTATTGCTGTTAACTTCTAATAATTTGAATATTTATGTAATTTTTGGGGCTTATAAGTTTAACCCTGACAGTGTGTTTAGATTAAATTAATTTTTTGTAAAAAATACTTTCTTTCTTTTTTCAAAAGCTTATTATAATTATAAGTGATTTTAATTTAAAATAAGTTGATTCAAACACTAAATTTCTATTTTTGGTAGCTGTAATATTCAGGACATTTTTGTGTCCTTTAAAAATACTATTTTCTAGTTCTATAAACTAAAAAAATTGTTTGAACAAATTACTTTCTGAAAACTATTTTCAAAAAGAATAATCTCTATTCTAGTTTTTAAAATAAAATAAAAAAACTAGAACATTTCTATGCTATTTTGGTTTTCTACTTTCAATTTTATATTGTTCATGTTTTTCCTTGTACTTTTCCATCTTCTACCACTTACCCTCTTCCACCCCTTCTAAAAAGAGAAATTTTGAAAATTATTAGACAAAATACTTTTCTCTCCTTATCAAGATTTGTTGGTCTCATGTAAAAGTTATGGCATACCTACGTAGAATTGATGAATCTCCTTTATCAAACAAACTTCGAAGTCAATCTTTATTGCATTTGTGATCATCTGTATTCTGTAGAATTTTAATTACAAGTTAATGTGAGTTCTTTAGTGTTAACTGTGCTCATGACAAAACAGGCTTCAAGAACCTAAGGTTGCTGGAAATATGCGGTGCAGAATTGACTGATGATGGTGTGAAAAATATCAAAGAACTTTCCTCTCTGAAGAGCTTAAACTTATCACAAAACTGCAACCTTACAGACACTACCCTGGAGTTAATTTCTGGTATATTTGCTGACCTTCGTTTTGTTAGAAAAACACAAAGGGCCATTTTGTTTGCATTGTTTTCCCTCTTACCAAGTGGTAAAACCAAAATAACCACATAAGCAAATAAAAACCAAAGCGGAAGTTACAGGGTTTGGACTATAGATTTAACTTAAACTAGTGTGTTTATGTGATACTTGCTACTAAAGGTTCTTTGGATGCAATTTACCACTTGGTGCTGACATGTTTATGCATGCAATTTCAGGGCTTACTGGTTTGATTTCTTTGAATGTTTATGCATGCAAGAAATACAGAGAATGTTTCAAATAAAATAAATGAGACAAGTTAACGTAAATGTTTTTATTTATTTTCACAATGTTGTTGTTTGTAGTTTGTCTTCTCATGTAAGTATATGTTGAGAGCTTCTCTTCGTTATGAAAAATATGAATGTTGGTAACATTAATTGCTACATTAATGTCTTGCCGAATTTGTCATATTTGTTTATTCTCTCCATTCAAAATAATAGTTATTCTAAGTTATTTTACATATATAAAAATAAAATTTTATAAAATTAATTTTATATCATGATTAATTTATTTATAAATTTTATTATTTATTATTAATATTATAAGAGATATAAGTTAAAATAATAATTAATATTATATTAAATAATTAAAATAATAATTATTTTTTAAAAATTCTCTACAATTATAATGAGAGGGAAAAAATATCTTTTTTTTAATATTTATAGGTATGTTGTCAGACTACAAAATTTTTATGTCATCCTGCTTTTATACTTTTCACGGCTTTTGAGGTAAAAGACTAAGTAGTTTTTTATTTTATATTTATCTATTCCCTTAAAGACAACTTGAAAGGCTACTGTATAAGTTTCATAGCTTATATATCGGTAATTTCTCTTCCTCGTAAAAATGGTTCTCCTATGACAATTTATGGATGAGTTGACAAACGAAGCCTTACCATTTTGTTAATTCTCTTTTAAAAGACGATCCGTTAAGATAATCCGTACACAAGACGATTTAGGATCTGTTTTAAAGAAAAAAATAAGAAGGAAAAAGTGATATGAATTTTTTCAAAAGTAAAAATAAACTTTTCATTAACTAATTTTTAAAAGTTTACTAATATATCTTCTCTAAAAGATGAGATGACATATACAAATGAGCTAATGAAAAACTTATTTTAATTTATGAGAAGCTCATTTTATTTTTTTCTTCTTACTTTTTTCCTCTAGAAATGCTTTTAAAAAAGCTTACATCCAAACATATCCGTAATCTTTATCATAAACTTATAATCTTATATTCATCCAAAAATAAACTTATAATCTTATATTTCATTTGTTGTCGTTAGAGGAAAGAGTTGGATTATCTTATATTATATCTAACCAAGATAACTAACTCTTAAAGTGATCTAAAATTAATTAAAGATAAAATGTTAGAGACAATTTTGAACCATTCATATGAGAAATTAGATAGACTCAATGAACCCAACAAATAACAAAAATCCAATTAAATTAGTTAGTTTCACTTCAAATTCAAACCAAACTAACAATGATTATTTCTTCTTGGATTTTTCTTTTTTCAACTCAAACAAACCCGATTAACTTTTTTTTTAAACTTTTAGATTAACATAATTTAAACTTTATAACTTAGATTTTTTTTCCCTACTTTTTTCCTTTTTCAATTAATAAAATATGGAAGTAACTTGTCTTTAATCCATTTAACAGACAACGTATTTTATAATTCATTACAACCAAACATGTCATAATTTACTTTCGTTCTTGATATAAAACTCAAAAAACTGGACTTCATGTTTTATGAAAAAAGAAAAAGTAATGTTATATATTACAAAGAAGTTTGTACGAAATCATGTAAAAAACACGTTTCTTATGTTTTATTGGTTAAAAAATAAATAGAAAAGGAAAAAAAAAGAAGAGAAATTCGACAGAAATTGAGTAGTTATTCATTTATCTAGTATTTTTAAGCAATTTCCAAAAAGAAAAAAAACTCTCAAAAGCACTTCTAATTTTGTTTCTAAACAAGTTCATAGTTGAATATTTTTTTAAAAAAAAAAAAAGGTTGCACATTATGGAAGAACCCTTATAACATTTCTCAATAAAAAAAATTCTACATTTGATTAACTTCCAAAGCCAAAAAAAATGTTTTAAGTTACGAAGATTCCAGTTAAGTGGCGAAAAAATATCTATAACTTTGCACTTCATTCTTTGTGTTACTAACTACATGTCATGAATCACAAACTACACCTTTTAAAAAAATATATATTTATAAGAAATAAAATGTGAGCGTTGAAGACTATCCTAGTGAGTGACATGTAGTTTGGATGGGATTACAAAAAGAGAAGTTAGGATAAACCAATCTAAATAAATAGCCAGAAAAAGTTTAAACTCGAAAACTTCTGCTTCAGTAGCATTAGACATTTAGACTTGAAAGAAATTTTCACATATTTTGACAATTACAAGGTTTAGTTTTTGGTCCATTGTTCTGGTACGTGACTGCACAAAGGCCAGACAAACACAATGGATCAAGAGAATAGTTGGATCAACTAATTCAGAGAGTGACCTGCATTATCTTAAGTACATACCTAATTCTTGAAATGGCCAGCAAGCCAAGTATGTAAAAGAAACTTGTCTTTGGCTGACATGGATCATCTCTGAGCTTCATCTGAAGGAGCTCCAACTGAAGTAGCTGCCATATTGCTCGTTGACCCATTCTCAACGGGTGGAGGCACACCCCATCTGCCTTCAGATTCAAGGGGCTCAAAGACATGAACTCCGCCATCTGACAGTCCTACAGCAAACTGGTTTGGTTCTTGAGGATGTGCAGCAATAACAAGTGGTTGTACGTTAGAACTGCAGCATAAAAACCAACAAGGTACTCAGTACTGCAGAAAAGACTGTTAGTTGCCAACATAAAACAAGCAAATTCTAAATTTAGAGTAATCCAGGATAAACTTCATAAAGAATCAATGAATTATTTGCAATGTTAATTGGAATAGATTTCTTATAGACTCACTCCCTTTTTCCATTCTTTTTAGAAGAAACAACATAGCAAAACATACTGGACATAACTTTAAAATCATTCACATTATAGTATTATACTCTTTGTATAAGCACACAATGATTTTTGCATACCCATAATGTCCAAGTGTAAAGAGAATTTTTTTTTCAGTGTGGAAGTTCGAAGAACTTGAATTTCCAAAGGATATCGGTAACAATGAAATGTAAAATGTTCCCAATTTTAAAGAGATTTTGATGCTAAAAAAGATTAAGTGATTAACTAAATGAGACAAGAAAAAATACATGTGTAAGGACAACTGCTTGGGATTTTCAATGACTTCAATCCCAATTGCTTCAAAAGAAACTGAAAAACTATCAAGAATTCGAATACTTATACGCAATTTCTACCAAATAATGTAATAATGTTTTGTAACTTGTCATAAATTAAAATTGAGAAAACTGAAAACCATTAATAACTTGGAACAAGTATCATCCGAAGTGTGATAGAACTCTGTCAATTGTTAAACAAAGCATTACCTGACACTTGCAGAAAGATAAGCAGAAGGATTGATCCGACACCGTAATCTAAGGTTTGAAACACTAAATACACAGACTGTTGCATCTAAAAAGCTGGCATATATGAGCTGGCTATCACATGAGAAAGTTGCATGTGATATTGGTGCTGATGAATCCCGTGGGAACCACTACAATTCAAGTATCATACGTTAGACAAAAGATAAATTTAATTATTTACAGTTAACATAAAACAGAACTTAATGAACTAACCTGCTTTAAACATTCTAGCTTTGTTGCTTCATAAATGGCAAGCTGAGTTTCATGTACAACCAAGAAGCGGATCTGATCCTGATGAAATTGTACACGGGTATCTGCCTGTGCTGGTGGAGTCCTCGCAGCAGGAAGTTGCAAGAATCTAGACTTCTGCTTTTCCCATCCGTCAGTATTCCACACACAAATCTGCACAATAGACAGACAGGGCCATAATTGATGAAAATTGGTTATCTTAGAATATGAGTTTGGACCTAACTCAACCCCAAAAGCTAGCTAACGCGGTGAGGGTTGTCTTCCACTTATATACTCTATCTTAGCCTTATGTCTAGTCAATGTGGGACTTGGTTTTTTTCCAATAGGTTTAAAGATACTAAATTAAGTCTTCTAATGCAATTTAATCGTAGAAAAGGGATTCCAGAGAAAGATCTTCAGTGGACAATTATTACCTGAGCATCTGCCCCAGATGAAACTAGCACATTTAACACATGAGAAAAAGCAAGACCAGTTATTCTTTTAGTATGGCCTTCAAGTTTACTTTTAACCTGCAAAGAAAAATAAATGCATAAACACCTTATTACTCAAATAAAAACTCAGCAGGAAATGTTTATGGGCAGCAATGATACCTCATCTACACGGACATTATATATTTGTATGGAAGAATCATCCATGCCAATAGCAATAATATTGTTATCTTGAGGATGAAAAGCAAGAAAATTTGCTGCAGGTGGCGGAGGCATGAATGTCGTCATTGTCTGGACTTAGCCGAGAAGATTGAAATTGGTTAGTTGCAAACCAAATACAGTATTGAATAATGACTAAGGATCATAGCTCACCTTAAAAGTCATCATATTGAACAGAGAAATCTTCCCTCCTGATGCTGACATTACATAAGAATCATTTTTCGACAGTGCAAAGCAGGGAACGGCATCCTCAGTATTGCTATCAGTAATGTCATTAGTCATCAGGATGCCACTAGAAGGTTGCCACAACTGGGGTTGCATGCTGGCAGTGGCCTACAGGAATAAATATCATCAAATAAAATATAATTCCCATTCCCAATTATATACTAGAGAAGAGTAGTCTGACGAGTAATTTTGCATATTCCCAAACCTTGCCAGTTGAATTACGGTCATTTCGCTGCCATTTCCAGAGCAGATGAATGGCATTTGAAGCTAATGCCAGGATAGCATTACCTGAATTAGTATATATCAACCTTGATATCTGTCATAACAAAGATGTGGATAATCAGAACAATTTTAGTTTTGAAGGGGTATCAGGTTACAAGAAGGAAATTTGATGGTGTTCTTAACATAGTATTCATCAGTATAAAGAAATAAAGGACACATGATAGAACCCATGACCTTGTACACAAAGTATTCTGCATATAGACGAGCTCCTAGTCCACAAACGTATATTATAAAGGAAATATATACACATTAGATATTCCGTGCTCCTTTGTTGTCCAATTGAAACCAAGTTCATTGAAAAAGGCGAATTTCAATGAAATAAAAATGTCATGGAAATTAAAATGGCTATTTGATATAATTAATGACATGAACACCTAAAAAAAAATAAAAGAATACAGTTAGTTAGTAAATAAAATACCTTGTTCACTCTGACATTCTCAGGTAGCTTCAAGGATCTGCATTGAGATGGTTCATTGATTTCAGTAAGCTTCCATATCTTCGACTTATCATTGGATTCTTCACTTATTCTAGGTTTAACATCACCCAAGTTCCGGGCATCCCCATTCTGATGATTTGAAATTGACAGATAGTATCAATAATAACAAAAACAATAGTAACGATAATAAATACATTAAAACAATCACAGTGACAAGTTTAATCCACTTTTCCATTGGGATAGTTGTTGCATAATAAGCAACAACAAAAAAATCATAGAAAAAGGCAACAAGTGGCATTCAAGTCAATAACATCCTACTGATATTAGAGAAGATAAACAGACCATCGCAGTAATAGCTACCACAGACAAGGCCCTCTCTGCAAGTGCAGCACTAGTTGCAGC
>QARZ01040759.1:123179-137888 GCA_013407115.1 Glycine latifolia | reverse complement strand
TTATTATTATTATTATTATTATTATTATTATTATTATTATTATTATTTGCAGTACTTCATAAATTTTCATTTTTTAAAAAGGTATTTGTTGTAGGAATGACTTTGCTACTGTCATGACAATTTTAAAATGAGTTTGGATTGTATCACATGACACTATGTTAGTCTCATTGCTAGTTAACAAAGATTCTCTAATGACATGTATCTTTTTCATAAATAAATATTTGTTATATACTAAGATATAGGACTATTTTTTTGAAAAATGTTTGTTCGTTGATATAAGACTCTTTTTAAGTCATATATTGCTTAGGATTGATCTTGAAACTTTATGAATTAAAAAGAGTCTTATATCAAATATCAAACATTTTTCAAAAAAATAGTCTTATATCTTAGTACATAACAAATATTTATTTTCAAACATAGAAGGATTTAATGTCTTAATTTAAAAATATGAGACTAAAATTACAAAGTAAGCATTATAGGAAGACCAAAAATATATTTTTGCCTAAATTTTAATTTTTGCATTGAGTTCAATTTTTTAAAGGTAAAGGAATTACATATCTATTTTTCTTACATTATAAATAATAAAATTCATATTATTATTACAATGACAATTTCATTAATTTGTTTACATTATGTCATGTTTTTAAAAAAAATAATCAATCTTATCATAATAAAATATTGTATCTTTTTTCACAGAAAATTAGAAATTAAGTATTTTAAAATTTTAAGTTCATAATTAATTTTAACTTAATAAAATATTCATCAAAAAAATGTGTATGTTTTTAAACTGACAATTTTTTTTAAAAGACCAACGAAATCAATAATCATAAACAAATCTCGTGCATCCACTTAATTATTATTATATCTGTTCGGCCCATAATATTTTGCTTTCATTTTCCTAAACTTTACTTTCGTATGCTAGCCTCCGTTTAGAACTAGTTGAAAGATGTTTGTCCACTTGAGACTGACAGAGTCTAGGGTACGCAACCTAAAGTTGTTGCGTATCACGCAAAAGAAATTATAGCCGTTGGATTGGAAATGCGGAGATGATTAAAAAGGGCAGCAGCGGTTGTGCAAATTTTTACTTTTTAGCTTTTCTGTAGCTTATTACGGTACTAGCCTTTTTCGATTATTGTGTTATTAGCGTGTCTGAACAGTGAAGTTCTTCCTGTGGTCCTCCTGTACGGTCCAATGTAAAGGTGGGTGGGTGTGTATTATGGGATATTTGCAAAAATAGAAAGGAAAAAACGCACAAAGAAAAAAAAATATTATTGGTCCTCCTATACCGTCCAATGTAAATGTGGGTGGGTATTATCCAAAAATTTGCACCCTTGTAGCCATTCATTCATTGTTGCACCCCTGTAATGTCACCTAAACATTTTTTTATTATGTTGTCCAATAATATAATATTTTAAAAATAATATGTTATTTTATATATTTTATTTATGTTTAAGTTATGATTATAAAAATTTAATAATTAATAAAATTAACTTTGATAGTTCGTTAGTTTTGGTATTATGATAAATTTGATTACTGTAATTTTAATATATTTAATTTAGTTTGTTAGTTGTCATAATTTTGAATATAAAATCAATTTGATCTGGATAATTTTAATAGGTTTGATTAAGTTTGTTTGTTAGGTGTCATAGCTTTGAATATAAATTAAATTTGATTTATTTGTTTTTAAAGTTTTGCTCTGATTTGTTGTTATGTATAAGTAATGGATGGTTGATATTAACATGAAAAATGTTTTGAATGAGATTTTTTTAAATCATAATTAATAATTTTAAAAAATGTATGACATTTAAATTTTTATGTAGTGTTTATTTTAAATTTATAATTATGTGGGCTTTGAAGAGTATATTTATAAATTGTTATATTTTAAAAAATATAAGAATTTGGTATGAATAAAAATTAAACAAAAAGTATTGAAAATGGAAAAAAATAAAACAAAATGTAGTTGTTTTTTAAAAATTATATATTATAATAAATTGATTATGAAAAAAAAATAACATAAAATAAAAGTATATTTGTAAAGCACAAAATATTGAAGATAAAAAATAATAACAATAATGGTGTTTTTATTTATTTTAAGCATGAAAAGTGGATAACATAATAAATAAGATAAATTAAGGATTTCCATATAAGTAATCCATTCGTTTTTATTTTTATTTTTCTTTTCTTTCTTTCTTTCACTTATTAAGGACTTCCAAATAAGTAATCCATTCAGGTTCCTGTGTCGACCATTCAGGTTCCTTACAAGAACAGAACTTCCATATATATGCTCCTCAGACTGACTATAGAAAGGGAAATGGTGAGAATCAGTGGAGATTGCAGAGCCTGAACTAGAAATTCTGTCTATATGAAGACACTAGTTTGGATTGTGAGTAGGAAGCATCCTTTTTTAAGGATCCCATTTTGTATTTTATTTTGTTGCTGTTTGTTTTAGATTTTGGTAGGATTGTTTTTTGATAAAAATTGATTTTGAATTGTTGAATGTGATTCACATATATGTCCAAATTCATTTCACATTAAAACGTGTGCATCAGTTGTGGAATTGATCTTAATGTAAACTTGTGACCACTATTAGTATATGGAGGAAAATGTGAGCACATTTTCTATGACCAAAATTAACGATAAGGGGAGAATATTTTATAAATCAGGCCAAGGTCAGGCCTAACCAAGCCTGGCCAGGCCTGACCTGTTTCCACCCCTACACACAATGCGACCTCCACCACATACCAACAATCACTCTAGCATGTACTCCGCCACAGACCAACAATCATAGAAAAGTCTTTCAGATAGTATTTCTTCAACAACTTCGACTTGGTGAGCGCTACTGTGACTAGCAAACACTCCAGCATGTACCTGCTCTCCACGACCTTCAGCATCCCTTCAAAATGGAACCCCTACCTCTCTCCTATGGCAGCCAAACAAAAGGGAAGACATGATTCAAACGTTAGCGAGTCTCATGGTGCCCAAGGAGAAGACAATCAGCATTAACGTCATGATTCAGACGGTTTTAATTTGGTAAACAAAAGAGAAAATATGAAGGAAATAAAAAGGATAAAGGACAAAGAATATAACGGGAAAGAAGAAACAATAAAAAAATAGCAAAAGAATCTCATCTGTCAGTTTCGGGTACAGGTACCCATTCGTTGAAGGTCGTTCGAGCTTTTCTTGGGAGTATGACATGGATTACTTTAGCGTTGTAGCGCCTGGTACTCGAACTTTGGCTCGAGGCATTTTTTCTACCCCTTATTACCCTGAAAAAATTGGGACACCTTGCATCATTGAATTGATAACCATCTTTCGACTAACCTAGCCTCTTCCGTCACTCGGGACCAACAAAGGGTAGTACAGAAATATTCATCCATACATATTTTTAATAATAACAACAAATTAAGTTTTTAATCACTCTCTCTACTTTTGTACAATGGCATCAATAATTGGTGCTATGTTATCATTTTCATTAATGATGGAATTACTACTATGTACTATGTTGTTAGGAACCACACCACAATACTCAAAGCTTAAAAAACTTAATCTCATCAATCAATTCTATTATTCTATATTGTTAAATTACACAAAATTATTTATGTTATCAACAATTAATAACATTTCAAATAATTTATTTGTAATGGAAGAACATTTAAGTTAATATGCTGAATTCTAATCGTTAATCAGCAGGGCTTATGAAGACTTTCAATAGTGACATGATGGATGAAGATAAATAGAATTATTTTTTTACACGTGTTTTACTATTTTCCCCCTTCTATAGAGTTAGGTTGGAATTTGAAATATTTTTTTTGGTAACGTGAAGAAGGTGGAATAATTTAAATATAATAACTCAAATAATTAAAATATCTTAAATAAAATAATAACTCATAACTAATTCAATTAGTAAGTAAAATAATTAAAATAATTTAAGTTATAAGGTTGATTTGATGGTTGAGAAGGAGAATTTAAAGATTGAACGGAAAAAGAGAAGAGAGATCATAGATTCAAATTTTGTTAGATAACCCATGCTTTAAACTTTTATATATGATGAATAGATTTGATACATGCATTCCTTGTCTTTTATAATAAAATGTAAGACATAGACTAATAATGATGAACTAATAGAGGTATAATAATTTCAAACCTGCTCGCACCTACTCAAAATTTGAATTTGGTTTTGCTTGGACGTTGGCGATTCCAACAAATATTTTGTGATGCCTATGAAACAAGATTTTCCCATGTCATTCACAACAACGGTTGCTAACTATTTGATCACTAACAGGCGTACTGAACAAAAAATTGATCACCACAATGTGACTTTACCTTTCGTGCACAATTAATTACATACTATACGTACGCAGACAAAGGCCTTGGCGCATAATTAATGTCATTGGAAGGATTTTGGGATGGTTGGGTAGTTTTAAAAGAAAGTGATGTATTGATTAGTAAATTAAAACTTAGTGCAAAAGTCACAACAACATGCAAGCCATGGAATGATGTGAGTATTCCTTAGATAATGATAATTGTGCCTTGAAGGAGTTTTTCTTGTCTTAGTAAGTAACCAAAGTAGTTATATTCATAGGTTAAATAACAATCTTAAGTTCTTCGGATTGCCATGAGGAATGAACAAATCTAATCAAGGGGAGTTAATCAACTTCTTCGGAAGTGAAGGGGTTGCCTGATTCTTCCGGTGGGCTTCAACGCCTATTCCAGAAGGAGTTAGTGTTTTTGTTGTTTGGTCTTCAATAACCGTAAGGGAGCACGCACAATACAAGTGATCAGGATTTATAAGAGATTTTGTTTGTTAAAATGAGAGAGAAAATGGGAGAGAGGTGTGTCATAAGCATCCGTTTCGGATGATGTTGCTTTTGGGGGTGAGGTTTTGGGAAGAAAGAAAAGGAAAGACTTTTGGGAGTGCTGCAGTATCTCCTTCCGGAATAGCCATTGCAAAATATACAAAATTAAAAGTCATATTCTCAAATAGGGTGGAGGTAATCTGGAAAACTTATTCCAGAATATCTATTACATAATATGATTTCTATATTGTAAATATGATTTTTATATTTCAGAATAACTATTTTGAAATACCTTCACACTCCTCAATTATTTATTCTAGAATATAAAAATTATATGTCATAATAATTATTTCATAATAGAGATGAGTAATCGAAAAATCTATTTTGGAATATGAAAATCATATTCCAGAAAAGGATACTTTTCCCGAATAATCATTTTGTAATAAGTGGTATCAGGGTGAGGGGTATTTTATCTGTTGAAGTATTTTTGGCAGTGCAAGAAGCAAAAATGGGGCACTTCCATCAAAAATTTATTTTTGAAAAGTTTGAGGTGAACTTGACTAAAACTGGTGTGAATAAAACCTTCATTAGCGCGGTTGCTCATTTCGATTAAGTAAACTAATTCCAAATAACTATAGAAAGAGAAATGCAAATTATTTAAGGTTGCACTAACTTTATTGTTAAAAATTTAGAAATTAAGAGAAAAAATAAACTAAATAATGTATTGTGGTTGCCAGAGATAAGGGTAACCTCGCGTCAATTTTACCTAGAATTTTTGTTAAATAAAATTTAATTAATATATAAACTACATTGAGTTGCTTAATATGGTTGCATTTCAAAAAAAAAAAAAAAGGAGGGTTTATAGTTCACCTAACATAATTTGACAGGAACACTGTTTTTTACAAACTTTTTGAACCCCCTCCTAGTATAAGTGGCTCAAAAGAATGATTTATTTTCCATGTTGCCTCACAAGTAAATTTAGATTAGTATAAAACATTAGACAATTTATAATTTTTTAAATTATTGACTTAGTTTCTATATCCAACAATATTTTTTGTTTCAGTCTTTGCATGATCTAACTATTCATTTTAGTAAATATACTTAAATATAAGAAAAATGGTTATACACTTAAACGTAAATTTTTTTACATAATCATCAAATCACAATATATTTTATATAATAAATTTGTTAACTTTTTAAATAATTATTTTAAAATAATTAAACAGTAATTTATAATTAAATAATGATGTAAAATTATTTTACACTAACAGCACACACATCGTATAGACACTAAACTCCTTAAATATTTAATTAGTAAATTTGAATTTAAACTTCTTACATTATGTGAAACACGTGAGTATATTATATTAAATATTCATGCTTATAATTTTATAAAATAGTAATTACAATTTAATTGTTATGAAATAAATCAAAATTATTTATAAAGATACTATCAAATATGAATTTTCAATATCACCACCAAAAATATTTAACTCAGTCAAACTGTACTTTTGCTTAATCCCATGATATTAATTTTATGTCACAATTTTAAATATTTTCTACACATTGGCAAAATATTAAATTACAATTAAGATGTAAATAAATATTTATTAAAGTATAACATTTAAATTAGCAATGAGTAGCTCATCTTAGTTCTTGTTACTAATTTATGCAGCCTGACGCAAATAACCTACAGTATTTAAAAAATGGAAAGACAACAATCCTATTACATAGTACTACTCGAATACATGCACATATACGAAAACAAAATGTACCAAAAATAAAATTGTTTACGTGCACATTTGTGGATGTTAAAATGCCAATAATCCATACGTGCTAACAATAAAAGTTGAATGCGTGACATCAAATATCTAAAGGCTTAAATGTGTTTAATCCTTTAAATTTGGGGCAATTTTTGGTTTTGATCCCCAATTAAAAATTTTCTCATTAATTCTTCAAATTCCTGAAATGTTTTTAGTTTCCCAATTTCATTTTGGAGACTAAAGATCTGCTCTTTTAAGTCCCTCAAATTCATTTTGGGAAATTAAAAACAATATTTCACGAATTTAAGAGACTAAAAATACCATATTTCTAATTAGGGGACCAAAATTAAAAATGTGCAAATTTGAACAACTAAAAACATACATAAGTCATATCTAAATCAAGGAATAGCCAAAGATTCAAAAGAATAATTTTGAGATGCAAGGAGATATTATCAAGGAAAAATCATTAACCACTAACAAGGGAAGAGAAAACACAAAAAAGCAATTTCGACAACTTGAATGCACTGTGGCACTGTTTGACTGTGAAGGAAGTAGCTGACGACCAAAATGCTAGTTATTAGTCTAAACTTCTAAGCTTGAACTTAAGAGAATTATCACTGAAAAGGATGCAAGAAACGGCTAATGCGAATCAATCATGCTCTCACTAAAAGACTTGTAAAATAAAAAAAATTCAAACACAATTCAATAGGGCATTGTAGGATTGCTAACAGAGACATATGGCTTTCCATTTCAATGGTAACCAATGGTCAGTGTCATCTTCCTTGAGCAAAATTGCATCTTCATGCACTTTCTTCCTGTGCTTCTCCATTTTTTCCCTTCTTCATTCCATCAGCCTTCTGTTGTTGCTGCTCAGCCTTCTTCTGTGCTCGAACCATGGCACGCCTTGCTCGCGGCCTCATTTCGCGTACACTTCTAGGAGGCATCACATAAGGTTCAAGTGGGCGATCAACAAAAGGGTGCTCACTGCCAGGAAAGATCCTTAATTTTCGATCCCTGTCCTATATCCATTAACAATAATGCAAGAAAATGCAACTTACAATATCAGTTATTCAATATTATAAGGAACAAAAAATATCAGAAAAAGCTCTAACCAAATGAAAATAAAAATAATTGAAAACCACAAGCTATTAAGAAAACCATCATTTACCAAAGGGTCAATGATACTTTATCTCTGGACATTTATGATAATGTCCTGATGATTTGTATACACACTGATAACAGTATTCCCCAATCCTATTCTCTTTTTCAGAACCCGAGTGCTAGTAAAGTACTAAAGCTGATACTGTTGGATTAAATGATAAATAAAAGGAACAATTCATGAAGTAGCCAACAAGATTTGGCACTTGGCACGACTAGTAGATCGATCAACATCAAAAGACAACAGAAAAGGTCATGGGTTCAATTCCTTTTCATTGGTAGGTCATCTACACTAGGCTTGTGGCATAACCTAACCTTGAAAGGGGGCAACCTTTTGTCTTTAATATAATAACCTTTCTATTACCCACCCATCAACCTTTCCATCTACACTTTGGCTTCAAATTATAATGGGACTGTGTGGGTTAGATATTTTAAAAGAATTGATGCTGAAAGAATAGATTTTTAAAGTTTTGAATTGTTTGAGTTTTATAATTACAATTAATTTGGAAGTATAAAAGTAGAGATCTTTTTTAAAATCATGGGATGCACTTGGTAAACAAATGTGTAATGTTGCTTGTAAGTATCTTTATGGAAAACCATCGTTAAACCTCAAGAATTGGTCCACCACAACAGCTACCCGTTAGTCACTTCTGTAAGATTTGATTCCCACAAGAGGAAACAATTCTGGAATCTTAACCTACCAACTACCATCCTTAGAATGTCATTGTATAATGTTCAAAGGATTTTCCTTTTTTTGTCCAAATGATATTCTACCTTGAAATATCCAAATCAAACATGAAAAAAAACTCTTATTCTAAACAACTAGCAACGAAGTCAAAATTCCATATTCAGCTCAAAATCCCCCCCCCCCCCCCCCCCCAAAAAAAAAAAAAAAAAAAAAAAAACTGGTCTAGGTAGCACTTACATCACGTAGTTTGTTTCTAGGCAGCATACGCAGAACAGCTTTGCGAATGACTTCAGTAGGGTCTTTGGCCATTTGATCCTTTAGAGTCCTTTGCTTGAGGTGGCCAATATACCTACATACAATAACCTAATGTCAAAATAGACTGGATAATACTGAAAATTAAAGAGCATATAAAACCAAATAAAAAACGGCAATGAAAATACAATTGGAAGAACATAGAAGATAGCATCTTAACCAGAAAAAACTATTTGATTTATAAGGAGCCCAAAACTATCAAATAATATTTCATCACTTCTAAGTTGTAACTAATAGTACAAATGCAAAGCACTTGCCCTGTATGCCAATAGTAGACCTTGTCTGTAAGTTTTCTCCCAGTCACACAAATATCTTTTGCATTAAGAACAATGCACATATCTCCATCATCACGATTAGGAGTGTAAGTTGGCTTATCCTTTCCTTGAACTACAGTAGCTATTTGAGATGCTAACCTCCCAAGAACCTATATAAAAGGAACATTTGTATTAGCAAAATGGTCTCAAGACAAATAAGCAAATTGCTCAATAATCAATCACACTCTAAATGCCAATCAAAGGTGTGCAAGATGATAGAAGCTTGGCTAGCCTTCGGTATGAACTCAATTGCCATTTGATTATAAGTTGTAACTTATTCATGGAATAATTCATTTCAAAAGGCTTCACTAAAACTGAGTAATGGCTATATCCTCTGGAGAAGTAACTACCAGTGATAATTTAGACAAATTATATGATCCCTTCAGAGCTGACTTTATAACTAGATATTGCAAAAGATAGATATTCATTCTGGATGATATCAAATGAAACGAACCTCCATGAAATTGAATTGTCTTATTCTGTTGATAACTCCTCATAGGATTTGACTTTCAATCCCAGTCTTACATGATATGCAAGCTAGTGAGCTGAATGTTTGCAAAGAATTTCATTAACCATTCTCACATTTTATACTTTTGTGATATGCAAATGCTAAGAAAATGCATAAGGAATCACAAAGGCAATGTTTGCATATCTAATAATGGGAAGAATGGGATAGAGTGGTGTGGAATGAATTAGAATAAAATTGCCACAATTGAATAATCTAAGATGGAATATAAAAAATATTCACCCATATAGAAGTGAACAGAATGATAATTAAGGAGAATGCATAATAACTTAGTTCCACCCAATTGCATCCTGCACAAGGGGAGAGAAAATAGAAGTATCTCCTATTTTAAACATGCCAAACAATGGCAATTGATGTGATTCTATTCCATTTGGTTCCATTCCATCCATTTCCAATCCATCAGTCCAAACATAACCAAAATGAAACTATGACGTGTGTTTTGAGTTCAACACTACTTTTTTTAATCCTACACTCCAGGAAAACTGCTTTGACTTGACATCAGAAACATCATATCATGGGCACATAGTCACTCTATGTTAGCTTTCAAGAGAAGGATCAAGAAAAAAGCTGCAGACTCACCTGGCCCTTTGCATCAAAAACCCTCCATCGAAGACCATCAAGATTAATGCGTCTAAGTCCAGCAGCAGCTTTCTGAGAATAAAGTAAAAATAACTATGACAATTGAATTCAAAAAATGATGCAGTTTTAGCATATAGCATATATTACTCAGACTTATTTTCGATTTATCATTGGGTTTATCTACTACCGACCCCAATTAACTTGGGTTAAAGGTGTTATTGATGTTGATGTTGATATATTACTCAGACTTATATAACCATTGGTGGAGGGGGGGTCCCTTTTCACAAACCCTATCCCTATCCGTATATCCTATGTACCTAACTACACAAGTTCTTGAAAATTTAATTACCTTCATGTTGCCGGTGAAAGCAGTTACCATCTTCATTTTTGCCTCTGCTTATTTGGTCAATCTACCTCCCAATTCAAAAACTAAACTTTCACCTCTGGATTCACCAACAGTATAAAATAGTGAGATTGAAAAGGGATAGAAAGTAGTATGAGAAAGGGAGATAGAGAGCAAGTGTCGAATTAAAAGAGAAGTTGCAGTTTTAGTGTGAGAATTCAGAAGCCAATACAAGTATCATTCAGGAATACTTAAAGCCAATGCAATTCACTTCAATCATAGACTTAGTCAAGGTTCTACCAGACTAACAAATACCAATGCATCACTTAGAACACTATACACACACACATAGACAGATAGAGAGGAGACATGTCAAATGAGAGGACTATTTTTATTTATAAAAGAGAAGAACAGATTGACTATCAGATCATACACGAATTGTCAAAGCCACAGGGAACTCCCCTTGACACTAGATCCATTCATCATCCACTAAGCCACCTATCCCTCTCTCCATCCCAAGTTCTTGCACTTGAACATATCAAAAACAATCTTTTGCCCATTCTAGTCATTGATTGAAGCTAAGCATTGTTTTATCTATTTGGTTACTATGCAAAAATAAAGAAGAAAAACACAACAAATCCGAAAAGACATTTCAGATATAGGAGGAAATGGAAAGGCGGTATGACATGTGTATTTGGTTAGGGATGCATATGCTATGTTGCACTATCAGACAACTAATGAAGATGCAGCTTTCTTCAAATGACAGTGGAAGATTCCTGAACCACTTAAAGTGCTGGCATTTGCTTGGAGATTATCTTTGGATAGATACAAACTAAGGAAAAATCCTCAAGACAAATATTGGTGGCTTGTATGGTGATGACAGATGTACATTCTTCCATTCTGCTAAGAAAAGGAGGAATCAGCAAACCATCTTACTTTTTAATTTAAAGTTTCATACCAGATTTGGAAGAAATGCTATTCTTGGATTGGACTTGAATTGGCATTACCAACAGAGTGCAAGCCACACTTTTGGCAACATTGTCTCAACTTTGTAGGGAGGAAAATTTGGTGGACAGTTGGGTTATCAACAATCTGGTCATTATGGTTACAAAGGAATGCAACTGTGTTTAATAATGCAGAAGTGAATGCTGAGCAAGTCATAGACTTGATCATTTTGAGAGCACGATCCAGGCTAAAATCAAAGGTGGTAGGATTTCCATATTCATATGATCAAGGGTCAGTGGAGCCAATGCTATGCCTAAGGAACCTGTAGCAACACAGATGAGCAGCCTGAAAGGTAAAAAAAAAAGATGCGGAACAAGATACAGAGGGCTGTTACAAGCGTCCTGTTAAGCGTATAACAACCACTGAAGGTACTGTTTGATGGCAATGTGAATACAGAAGCTCATCAAATGGTAAAACAAGGGAATTACAATACAAAAGTCATGCCGCTGGGCAGAAAATTGGAATTAGGGGTATTAAGTGTTTGGGTGGGACTGTCATATATGTATATGTCGCTGTATAAGTTTGTTTCTGGTTGTTAATTAGCGATCTGTAAAGGGTTCGGTACCCCTTGTACCATCTTTAATGCATTTTAATTTATTCGCTGATAAAAAAAAAATTTAAATGCTTAGACATACTTCTGTTAACAGTATTATTTCAAAGTAATATAGAGGAATTCCCATTTTAGTTATATTGGCACCGAGTAGCAACTGAAAACCAAAATAAGCATACAAATGAGTCCAAATATATGTTTTGAAATTGGAATTGCATTCAGGAATGGTCAATGGGATTTTATTGATGCTAATGCTAAATCCATTAAACTTGGAGGGATAATAAAAGCTTGCAATTATATTATCTTATTTTACACCTCAAATCTTTTGAACACTAATGAGTCTACAACACAGAACACACCTACTAAAATCAGAACTTATTTAACGAATTCACAACTAAAATGGAACTTAAAAGTAAAGTTAATCCAAAAACAAAAACCCAAAAGAGCAAAAGGCATTCTTAGAACACAAATGTAGAGATTCAAATAAATTACTCTGAGCGTCGAATTTCAGAACTATGCGACTATGCTAAGTGCGAAGAGGAAGGTCTTCTTCGCGTACACGATCACGGGTTCAGAAAGCAGTGTTCTTCAGGGTTCAGGAATGAGTGAAGGGTTTTTTCTCCTATTTCATTTTACCTGTTTTTCTTTCCCTAGTTCTAACCACTAAAACGATGCCGTTTTGGTGTTTGATTTTTTGCTTATGAGGATGGACTGTTACAGGCGCTACTCTACGAATTGTGCATTTGTGCTATTTTCCTTTCTTTTTCTTGTCTTGTTTTTTTAACTTAAAAAATAGTAATACTTTTAGTTTCTATACTTTAAATTATGCATTGAAGATATTGAACTTTCATATTTTTTAGCTAATTGGGTTGATCTATTTTTAAAACTTTATAAATTTGATCCTATTGATGATTTTTTTTCACCTAAAACTATTAAACAAATATGCTTTATTATACAAATATTTTGGTTTTTCTTTATATATTTAGATTATAAAATAATATTAAATGTTTATAAATTTAAAATTTAGTAACTATGTTTTACGATAAGAAACTAGGATTTAACGAGGAAAATGTGAAAATTTCTATGTTGAATGAAATTTGATAGTTAGTGAGTTTTAAATAGAAAAAGATTTAAAATAGTTTAATCAATTCACTTTGTGAATATTTTAAATAGAAAATGAAAAATTTAAACCTTTGAGCATAAAAATGATAATGAAACTAAATTTAGTTAATTAAAAAATAAGAAGTTAGTTAATTAAATAATTAAAATTACACCATAAATTACTAAAATAAAAACAACTAAAATTACTCCTTAGACGTAGTTGTTTTTTTTGTCAATATTGAACTTAGTCTATTTTAATCCTGTTTAAAAAAAAGTATGATTTAATCATAACTTTATAGCATTATATATTATATGAATAGTTAGTAAAATCCACTTTGCTCATTGTTCGAATCAAGGTAGATGGTTAATGGATCATGGATCATGGATCAGTGGTTCAATTGGTGAGTAAGTAATTGATTATATTTAATTTGATATATATTAAAAATTATATATGTATTTATTATATATAAGTATATAATTAACATTGTTTCTGTACAAAAAGTTCATCCATACTCCAAATCTAAAATAATAATTGATAATAATTTAAAATTCAAAATTTAAAAAAAAAGAAAAAAAAAACTAAAATTGGTCGAATCGAACTGGTTGAATCAAAATCGGTATCTACCCGATCAGGTTTGATCGGGTCATCCTAAATCAATTGCGTAACCGATCCAATAGTAAAACTTGTCTGACTAGACAACTGAGTGTCTGGCCAACTGGTCCAATCGGCCTAGTCGGATCAGGTTTTATATCACTGATTACATGTTTTCTTATTTTCTTTGGTTATTGAATAAACCACAAATTTAATCATCAAACTATTACTTTCTCTTGAATAATTTTTCATATAATAAAATTATGGGTGATGATATATTCAAATACTATACAGGACATCTATCATATCTTTACAACTCTAATTTTTTCTTTTCTAAAAACAAGATGTCTTCAATTGAAAGTCATGAGATTTATTATCTCTAAAGAAATAAAATATCAATTAAGGGGTAACTCATTTTCTCACAAATGTTATTTTTTATTATAGTTGATTAATTGAAAGTTTACCTTCTCTTTCCCATCCTTCCCACACCAATTCTTGTATAAAATCTCGAACATTCAAATGTTGCGACCTTATCCTTTTTTATCTTCTTCTTATTATCGGGTTCATCAAATTAATTTTCAATATCGTCATTCTCAATTTCATCACCACTAACCAGTGTTTTAAAAACCGGACCGATCCGGCCTATCGAACCGACCCAGCCGATTGGACCGTGATCCGGTGGCTGGATCGGGTCGAGTCGAGCAACGGATCGTCCATGCTTTCAACCCGTTTCAACCTCTTCGTAAGCGCCGCTTCCGCTTCTCCCTCCGAACACTTGTGTCGCATGGGGTTGGGGGTTGGGGGCGTGGGGCTTTGTTTGTTCGCCGGTGGTGGTGGTGGTTTGGTTGTTTGCGGCGTCGGGGAGGGGGAGGGAGGGGTTGTCGCAGCACGGGGGGAGGGGAGGAGTTTATCTGCTTCGCGAAGTGGGGATGTGCGTTAGCTAGGATTTCTAGCCAAACGGATCGCGGGGGAAGGGGGGCTG
>QARZ01040759.1:79246-103179 GCA_013407115.1 Glycine latifolia | reverse complement strand
CTAAAAGATAGAAGATATAACAGAGGATATATTCACAATTAATGATAATTAGCTATAAAGATATTCTAAATATCTTAACCAAAGATAATGGGCCTCAACAATATCTTCCCAAGACCCAGGTATTCTACTATAAATACAACATCATTCATGGTGAAAGGTACACAACAATCCTAACTCTCTCTTTTCCATTCACACTGCACACACAGCACACCACTTGTGTTGTTTCCGGCAGTGATCATCTTCCTGGGGGTGCTCCATCTCCATAGGCATCTTCAGAGAGGGAGAGTTTGATCCCATAGCAAATCCCAGCAAACCTTGTTGGGTACATTCTGTTTCTCGTAAACGGAACAGAATATAAGTATGTGTATGATATAGAGATGATATTATAATGTTATTGTAAATTTCTTTGACTAAAAATGTGCTATTAGGTGAGAATTAACATTCTATAATTTTGTATTGATGATTTGTTTCTTAAACTTAAATTTATTTAGCTAATGTCATAAAAATTTTAAATTTTTTGTTAGAGACCGGGTCATGCGGGTCAATTAGTGACCCACTAATTCGACCATTGACCCAATGACCCAGTACATTGACCGATTCAATCACTTATTCGATTTTTAAAACTATGTCACTAACACATCTTCAGAAAAGGATTTACTAATTGCCTCATCCATTTCAATTTCCAATCCTATTTAATTGAACAAGTAAAGCAAATAACATTATTTATTATTTTATTTGTTATAGGCACTCTGGCTCAGGCAGTGCACACTTTCAAATTAAAACAACATATGCACACAAATAATCATTTAAGATGGCATACATATAATCAAGATACTATTGAATTTTTTTTTCATATATTCTAACAATGAGTTTCTAACAAATGCACACGTTAACACGTATAATTATATTTCTTTTTAAGTATCTAATCATGTATCATGGTGAAGATAATTTGATAAACTAAATTATTGATATGAATAATAAAATAATTAAAGAAAGCACTCAGAGAAGAAATTAAATCCGAATTTCTGAATTTCAGGAAGATTGAAACCTGGGTGAATATATTAACTCTGTCTAAATCTATGTGGATGAGTATATCAGTAGTATCTATATTCCATCCAAAAGAATGACTGTTTAACAATATCATTTGGAAAACAGTAACAACATACATTTTACATTATGTTTCCCAGCCTTAGCCGAACCATTAATCAGGGATATTTTTTTAATTGGGTCAATTTTATATTAATATCGAAAAGAAATAAGTCTTAACATTTATTACGATCTCTAAGTTAAAAACAAATGATATGACTTATAATTTTTTAATTAAAATTATAAAATATTCTATTACTTCATTAAAATAAAATTTACGACTTTAAAGTTGTAGAATTTTTTAAATTGAAGTTGTATCATATTTTACGATTTCAATTTAATTTTTTTTCTTATGCCTTTAAAGTCGTAAGTTTTATTTAAAGTTTTTTTTTGTTTTTTCAAATAATTTTTTTGAAATTGTAAATAATTTTAATTTAATTATTTAATAAATAAATATATTTTTGCTTTTTTCTTTTATTTAATATTTTATATATATTTTTGATATGGTTTTATTTAATATTTTTTTATATTTTCTTAATTTTTGGTATACTTACTTTTAATATATTTTCTATATTTTTTACTATTGTTAAGGATTATTATTTGTAAATGTTGAGGTTATTTATCTTCATTTCTAAGGGAATGAAAGTGATTATGATAAATTTTTAAAATATTTTTCAACTTGTACGCATAGTCAATAAAGTCATCGTAATTTAAATTGTATGAAGCACACGCTGCAATTACATGTAAGTAAGAAATTTGAAATATCTAATCGGTTACAATTCGATCATTTTTAAACTTAAGTATTTTGTATTATTTTTTTAATTTACAAAAAAAATCCTTAATATTAGTAAAAAAAATGAAAACAATATGAAAACACATAATTAATTGAGGGGGGTGAATTAGTTAAAACAAGGTCTTTAAAAATTTCTTTAAAACAAGCAGTGGATTTAGGATCGTATCACAAGGACACCCTTTTTCAAAAAGAAACTTTCAATCAACCAAGAATAACCATTCACAGAAAGCAATAGTAGAAAATGTTTTTTTGTTGATAAAAGATTATCCAAAAGAGTAGCAATCAATGACAGAAAGATGAGATCAAGAGAAAGTAATCAACATAAATAACTATACTATTTCACCCCTTAATAAGAGAAGCTTCATCCAGTTTCTTCTAACCAAACATTGGCTAGAGTTCCACTATCAACAAAAATCTATTCTTTACAAACTTACAAAAGATAATCATTTATCAACCCTAGATAAACAAAATTGAAATCTAAACACCCTCTAGACTTCCAATGATCAAGACATAGAGAAACACTTCTCTACTCTTCCTCCTAGAGAACCTACTCTAGAAAAGCTTAAAGAACCCTTTTTGTAATAACAACTAATCAAGATGAAATGTAAAAACGAATTACAACTAAAGTTTAGAGGAGAGATACAACCTTATGATCCAAAGAATGCAAATGCAAATGTTCACCAATCTGGAATCAAGTTGAAAGAAAGCAAGTTTCAGACCAGCTCTCCAAGAAACTCCTTTGAAATCTTGTCCAAAAAGAATTCTATCAATGATACATGAAGATCTTGAATTATGGGACAAGAGATTTGTTACGTGAACTTTCTCTCAATTCAAAAGTCTTTTGAACAACAATGAAAATCTCGAATTGTAGTGATGTGTGTAAAACAAAAGACCCAACAACTTTATAAAGAAAAATGTTGTAACTGAATGTAATCAATTAAATCACCCATTTAATCGATTATTTACACTTAAGTAATCAATTAATTACTCATTTAATCGATTAAAGTGTTCTTGAGTTTTTTGAAAAAGATACATGAACAAAGTAATCAATTAATCTATCATGTAATCGATTATGACAGAGATTCTCATTTTCAAAAACGTGCTTAGTAATCGATTACAGATAAATGGTAATCGATTAACATAGTCAGAATTTGTTCTATGTTTACACATTTTAATTGATTACTTAATGTCTATAGTCGATTATTTTGTTCTTCATGGGTCAAGTAATAGATTACCAAATTGTGATAATCGATTAAGGTAGTGCAAAAATTGGTTTCCCCAAAAACTTAAACCATGAGCACTTCGCTTTTATGCAATCATGAAAACTTAAACTTTTTTCACAAAACATGTGCTTTTATAAAACCATGAATGCAAGCCAATGAATGATGTTTATGCAATGGATCATAGGATGAAACTCTCATTACATCCAAGGATTACAAAATGCTTTCAATTGGATAACATGTAAAAGCTAAAACCCATTCAAGCAAAGAGTCTCCGCATACATCTTGATCCTCTTCAAACTCCTATTGTATCTAACAAAAAATATAGAAAATATATTAAAATAAATATACCACAAATTAAGAAAATATTTAAAACCATATAAAAAATATAAAAAATATTAAATAAAACCATATAAAATTAATATAAAAAATATTAAAAAAAAGTAAAAAAAATATTTATTTATAAAATAATTTAATTAAAAATTATTTATAATTTTTTAAAAATATTGAAAAAACAAAAAAAGAACAAACTTTAAATTGTAAAAAAAAACTTACTACTTTGAAATGGTAAGAAAAAAATCTTACAACTTTGAAGTCGTAAAAAAAAAAATAGAATCGTAAAATATTTTAGGACTTCTATTAAAAAATCCTGCTACTTTAAAATCGTAAATTTTATTAAAAAAAAATTAACTAAAGTCATAAAACATTTTACGATTTTCGTTAATAAAATAAAAAAATTACAAATCATAACATTAATTAGGATTTTCAACTCAGAAGTCGTAACAAAAGTTATAACTTACACCCTTTTCAATATTAATTTGAAAATGAGCCCCAAATTGTAATAAAAGAAAAAAAAATTGCCCTGGTTGATTTTACTATATGTTTGTAAATGGAGATATAAAAGAAAGCAAATTTCAACACTATAGAGTAAACACTCATATTAGTATCAATCAGATTTTTGAAAAGGTTCATAATCCGTATTTAAAATTAAATGACACAAGAAAGTTTTCCAATTAAAAACAAAGAGAAAAGGAGTTGACAAAATTTAAACAAAAAACAAAAGGAATGAAAATATCAGAGGTATTACACTATACATTTCTAATACACCATATTTTTTTAATGACAAAATTGCCCTCAGGTGTTTGTTGGTTTTTTTCTGTTGGTCATGTTGCTTTGTGGCTCACTTGTGCGTATTTGGGCTACAATTTTTTGGTGCAAGTAGTTTAGTTTTGATTGTGCATTGGAGGTGTTGTTGTCCGAGGGGGTAGTTGTGGGTGGTGGTAGAGGCGTTCACTGTTTACAGTCGTCGGAGTCGCGTTCGTGGCGGTGATTGTGAGGTAAGTTGGCTTTACTTTTATTACATACGGCTCATGTAATCCATATGGATGATACAGATTACACAATCCATAAGTTTCACATAATTGATATGAAACATACAGATTACATAATTCATATGGTTCATACGAATTAAGTAATCTGTATGAAGCAAAAGACTTGTTAATGTGTATAAACTATATGGTTTGACTAATCCATATGCTTCATACATATTACTTAATCTGTATGAACCATACAGATTAGTCAATCCGTATAGTTCATACAGATTAGATAATCTGTATGATTGATACAAATTACCTAATTCGTATCAACTATATGGATTACCTAATCCGTGTCAGCTATACGAATTACCTAATCCGCATGGTTCGTACGGATTAGGCAATCCGTATGACATAGAAATAGTTTTAAAAAAAATTTAAATATAATTTTAAAAAGATTTTAATTGTTTATAATTAGCAAAAAAAAAAAAAAAGAAGTTAGACAAATTGTATACATGTTTTAATTGTTGTGGATGAATTATTATAGGTAAATTGGATAGTTAATGTTGTAAGATTTTTTTTTAAGTGTTTTGTTTATGATATTTTTGAATTTTGAATATTTTATTTGTAAATTTTTTTATGTATTTAATGTAAACTTTTATTGTATTTTGTATGAATTTGTAATATCGATGTTGCCAAAAACATATATATAATTGGTATTATATTATGACTTTAATGTTGTTTAATATTATTATTATTATGCGTATGTTTTGTCAATGAATAAATTTTATTTTTATTTGTTAAGATGGACAACAACGAGTGGATGTATGATAGTATTATATCTGAAAAAATTAATATGAATGAAGACATTGGAGAAGAACCTAATGCGTTTGAAAATGTTAATTGTTCAGTTGATTGTTCTGCAGCTTTCAATACGTCCGAGATATTTATATGATTTAGAATTTAGTTAAAGTTGTTAAATGAATGAATTAAACTATACGCATCATACTTAAAGATGAATTATCCATTTTTGTAGGTGTTCCTTTCCCGTGATGACGTATTGAAATGAGCTCGTACTGTTACATATGATAATGATTTTGTAGCTGTTATAATGAGGAGTGACATGACAAATGGAAAGCTGGGAAGAACATCATATGTTTTAATTGGTTGTGAAATGAGTGAAAAGTATAGATCATGGAAAAAAGGTTTGGTACCTACAACGACTAGCACTAGAAAATGTGATTGTCCTTTTAAGCTGAGAGCCAAACTAGTCTCGAGAGATGAAGGGTGGATAGTGAAGCTAATATGTAACACTCGTAATCGTGCTTTGGCTAAGTCATTATGTGGACACCCATATGCTGGTCGACTAACTGAGGAGGAGGAGATAATTGTTGCTGATATGACAAGGTCGATGGTGAAACCAAATAATATTATTTTAACTTTGAAGGACCACAATGTCAATAATTATACAACTTTGAATCAAGTATACAATGTAAGATATGCATATCGGACGCATATCAGATGCAATAGTACTGAAATGTAACAGTTAATGAAACTTCTTCAATGCGACATGTATATTCATTGGCATAGAATGAAGGATAAAAAAATTGTGTGTGACTTATTTTGGACACATCCGAATGTAGTCAAATTGAGCAATGCATATCATATGGTGTTCTTGATAGACAATACATACAAAACAAATAGGTACAGACTTCTTTTACTTGGCATTATTGGTGTGACACCTACTAAGATGACATTTTCAGCTGTATTTGCCTATTTATAGGCCGAACGTATAAACAATGTTGTGTGGGCCCTTGAACAATTTAGAGGGATATTTATGAAAAGTGAATTTTTCCCTGAGGTCATTGTTATTGATAAAGATTCAGCGTTGATGAATACAGTGAAAACAATTTTTCCTAAGTCAACCAATTTATTGTGTCGGTTTCACATTGACAAGAATGTGAAGGCAAAATGTAAAACTTTTATTCGATAGAAGAAAGCATGGGACTATGTCATGGAAGCCTAGGGGAGTCTTATTGATTGTGGTAATGAGAAGTCTTATGATGATTGTCTGATGAAGTTTGAAATTGTTTGTTCTCCATGGCTAACATTTGTTGATTATGTGAAATTTGTAACAGCATGGACAAATAAAGTGATGCATTTTGGAAACACTACAACTAACAGGTAACAAAAGTTTTAAAGTTGTTGACATTGTGATTTGTTAAACAACTTTGATGTTTTTCAAAGTATTCATATGTTGTCATTAAATGCAGGGTTAAGTCTGTTCATTGGACTTTAAATAAGCTACTACAGAATAGTGTTGGAGATTTATGTAGTGTTTGGGATTCCGTGAACAATATGATCACCTTGCAACATATTGACAACAAGGCATCATTGGAACGAAGCACCCATGTCATCGGTCATGTATTTAAAGTAACATTGTACAAGAGACTTATTGGCATGGTGTCCAGGTATGCGTTAAACCAGATTACTGCTGAGTTTGAGTGAGTGAATTATGTGAGCATTGACAGTTCTCGTTGTGGATGTGTTATAAGAACTACCCATGGTCTCCCTTGTGCATGTGAGCTAGCTTAATTTGTTGTTGGCAGCGTACCGCTTTCTAGTGTTCATATATTTTGGTGAAGATTGGATTTTTCAAACAAAGGTTTGGATGAGTGCCAAATTCACATAACCAATGAGATGGAAGCCATGTCCAAGCGTTTTGAGAAGCTTGACATGTGCGACAAAGTGACACTTAAGAGTAATTTAACTTTTCTGTGTTCCCTCCTAAAAAGGTCAAAACAAAAGGTGCTAAAAAAAACACATAAAGCAAGAAAGATCAACCAAGCGGGATCCATCTTACTTTGAGTATGTGGATGAATTACGTTCCATGCAAAATAGTTGCTCCACACAAAAAAGGTCTGGTTCCTCATCTGATCAAACAATGAAGAACAAGAACGTTCCTATGCTGGATCAATTTCATCCTTTTATGCACAAATTCATTCTTAACATCACTGATGTTAAAGCTGATGGTAATTGTGGATATCGTGTAATTGTTGCCGTATTAGGTTATGGTGAAGATTCTTGACCTTTGGTACGCAATCATTTGCTGAAAAAACTTGCACAATAGTCTGATCAATATATAGCCTTGTTTGGTGGCTTTCGTAGGTTTGAGCAGTTAAAGCGGTCACTTCTTGTTGATGGTTTAGCAAAGGTAAAAAAAAACAAAAACATCTACATTTTCTTGTGGTGTAGGATTGTTTTTTACTACTAATTACAACACTAATACAAGCTTTTACATATCGGTAACAATGGATAAGTGGATGGATATTATCGATATGGGTTATGTAATTGCTTCCAGGAATAATGTCATTCTTGTTTCTCTTTCTCTCCAATAAAGTATGACGTTTTTCCCTCTGAGAAGCCAATCGCCTAAAGATCCATCTGTTCATTGCATTCTATGTATTGGTCATGTGTTTGGTAACCATTTTGTTCAGGTATAACATTGACCATTAATTCAAGCATTTTATTCTTTGAGATATGGTTTATTGAATTTTGGGTAACATCGTCATTGAAACAGGTTCTACTCACAAACAACTGTCTTATCCCATCAATTGCTATCTTGTGGTCTAGTCATTGTTCCAATGAAGCAAAACACTGGCCGACTCCTTATATTGATCGAATGAGGCTGTATACTAAATCCATGAAGTTACACACTAAACATGTTGATTTAGGAGATGATTAAAATTTGTGCCATATGTTGCGCTTTTTTTGTAAACAAGTAAATGCTTGAATAGATGGTGTATGTTTCTAGTTAAATAATGTGTTCATAAATGGCAATAAAGTATTGTTGTAATAAAAGTTAGTACAATAATGTTGTCTTTAAAAACAAAGGTGACATATGAGGAGTCCTCAATCTCTCCCACCAATCCGTCTCCTTTGTGTATCCCTTAACCGCCTGGATTGCACAAACACATTTCCATGCTTAGTGACACTACGTGCTAATTCCAAGAGGTGTTGTGTTGGAGTGTACACATCTGTGCCAGGTGTAACCATCCGCATGTCTAGTGTAACGACCCATCACGTCGCTACTGTATCACTATCTCTTAATCACCTTATGAAACATGTTTTAGCTGAAGATCTCTTTAATTTGATTATGAAAACGATGGAAAGTTTTTCTCATGAGTACATACTCATCATGAACGTAAACAAGACATGTATAAACATCCCAATTGCACAAATATATATATATATATATATATATATATATATATATATATATCAAGCGTAGTTTAGTTGTAAGTACAATTATCCATGTTTACAACATACAAGTGTTTTATAAGGGAAACAAAAAAAACTGAACATCAGGGGTGCAACTAGTAAAACATAGGTGTGAACATCAAAACCAGGGGTGTAATCAGTGAAACATAACCCTTGCCCGAGATTCATCACATCGACATCCTGACAACTCGATGGCTCCAACTAAAAGTTGTCATCTTCCCGGTCACCTACTACTGTTTGTTTGCTCACACGAACCGGGTTCGCGATCGTCACAGGTACCAAACCACATGGCACAACAAAACAATGGTGAGTTCATCATATAAAATAACAATCAAAGATAACATCAGTTAAGGAAGACAAGTCAAGCGTCATAATATCACCACAAGTTCAGATATATCCACACACAACCAACATAAACACACATCCAGGAACATTTCACAAATCAGCTTAAAATGCCTAGCATGATGCATGCTCCTAACTCAACTCTCAGCATATAATGTGGTACCATCCTGAAAATAGGCCAAATCCATGGTCCAAATGATAGCTGTAGTTGACGTCGGGGTCACTTTGTCGTGCACAGGACTCACCCCCCATTGTGATAAGCTAAATGGGTGTCAAAAGGATCTCCCTACAGACGTGGCCCCCCAGTACTTCTCGTACTATTACAGTCAATCATCCTATTTCCGCCATGCAAATGAAGTATGTCTCTCATGGGCACCATCAACGTATGGTCCGACACAGGAACATCCTGTCCTGGCTAGGATCTCCATACCCTCCCATGTTACATACGTACTGCCCCAAATGAGGGCCGCCCCAACACGGGCTGCAAATGTTGTATGTCTCTCATGGGCACCATCAACATATGACCCGACACAGGAACATCCCGTCTTGGCTAGGATCTCCATACCCTCCCATGTTGCATACATACCGCCCCAAACGAGGGTTGCCCCAACACGGGCTCATTGATGCACTGACCGTGGTCCTTGCAAGGTTCACCACTCGGTCCCGGCATCTCACATGTCTATACATAGCCTCTCACCATGGCTCTATCAAGGTACAAAACATCTCAAACCATCACATAGACTGACCTTAACGTAGTCACATACGTCAATCACAACGTTACAAACAAGTGAACCAGTGTGAAGTATTAGGTGTCCGGGTTGGCGCCTGGATATAATAACTTAAGGTACGAATCCGAACAAGGTCGGATGAGGTAGATCGAAGTCGGAAAAAGGCGGTCAAGGATTCGAGGGCTTGAACTTAATTTTAAGGATAATCACCCAATCGAGTAAAGGACCTGATGGCTCTCTCCCCGAGGAAGCACGAGCTCATCCGAGTTAGGGAACTCGATGAATCTTTTCCTAAGAAGGCACGAGTTCATCCGAGTTAGGGAGAAGGCACGAGTTCATCCAAGTTAGGGAACTCGATGACTCTTTTCCCCAGAAGGCACGAGTTCATCCGAGTTAGGGAACCTGGTAGTTCACTCACGAAGCAACTTGAGCCCAACAACTCTAAGGTATCATCTCGAGTAAGGAACCCGGTATGCTGACGTCCACCAACAAGGACTGTCACGTTCTACATGCAAAAATGCATGCTACGTAAACCGCTCAACTCAGCCAACCCATATCGGCAGCCGACACCACAACAAAGGTTTGACACATATATGTAACTCGGCCAACCCTTCCCGGTAGCCGACATCACAAGGGTCTGACACACATATATATACAACTCAGCCAACCCTTCCCAGTAGCCAACATCACAAGGGCCTGACACACATATATATACAACTCGGCCAACCCTTCCCGGTATTCAGCACCCTCACGAACACTTCTGCAAAGTGTCTTGGGAACTTCTCAATATCAAAATGCCAACTTCACACACATGCACGGGGAGTTCTTACAACATCAAATCCCCCTTTCCAGAATACCACATTAGAACATCATTAACATCAACAACAAAAAAAAAACCAACGAACACAAAGCGTAACCCATTCCATTCAATAAAACAAACATAGCTTTCTGGAAAACAACACGCACGTAGACACGCATCATCAGCATGGTTGGACTCCCTGGTCCTCAACCATGTTACCTGAAACTCTTATCAAACATAATGAACTCCCTTACCTAACCAAGAGTTCGTTCACGAGCTTCACGACGTGTTGTCCTAAGCGTCTGCTCTGACCACGAGGTCCTTCTTGGCGTCGGGATATTGTGGCAGCGACGGTGATTCTCGTGGGTTGAAGGTAACACAGGGGGGTCGAGAATGAGAGGTTTTTTGGGTGAGTTTTTGAGAGAGAGAGAGAATAGAGAAAACATAAAGGTAGAAGAAGGAAGAGCACGCTTCCACTGCACACTCCTGCCCTTAAGTACTCAACTGACAGGGAAGGTTTGCCCTTCGTGCAAACGTAGTAACCACCGGTCAATAAGGACAGCTATCAACTACTCACACGTATACCAAGGCATGGGCACTCAAAACATCAATCATCATATATACAATAAAGCATGTAATTAACAACCATAACACACACATAAATGTCAAAATTAACAACTTATAATCCGGGGCATTACATCTAGCATGTGTTGCAACCCGTCTCCTATCCTTTGGCACATACCCTGAAACAATCATATATTATTTGGTGATAAGTACTGACTATAATGAATATCTTTAATTAACGCAAAATAGTAAAGATAACAATGTTTTACCACTGCATGTGGATGCATATTAGAATCATCAAATGCTCCCGCAATTGGATCTGCGACACCTGGCCTTTCATCCTCGTGCACAAACGGCGGATCCTGTAAAGTAGTAGTCACCCGCAAAGGATGTCTGCTAGGCTCCCCAACCTGTGGTGGACTCATAAAGGGATAAGATATATGATAGAACCAATTCATATACCCAGGAGCACACTGACTGGGATAAGTAACCAAGTCTCCAGTGGCTACAAGGTACTTTGAGAAGTGATTCTATCGATCATCAACCTGTTCTGTCGAGGGAGCTTCAGAGTGTTGCATCTGTGGGATTTGTTGAACAAACCCAAATTGCCTAATGACCCGCTCTGGTAAATGTCTCGCCATGTAAGGACCCCATCTAAGGTACCCAGAAAATAATGAAATCATCTTAAAATCCTTGTGACCATGGTGATCCCCATATGGCGTCCAACAAACATTGTCTGGCGTCAACCTATCTAACCGCTTATGATAGGTTGTTACTGGTAATGCCTTCACACTTTTCCAGCGACATGCATGTGGTTGCCTCTCATCATACTGGGAATTTGGCATGACATTTCCAATGGTCGAAAAATGCTTATAGATCCAGCATTGCAGTATGAAATACAACATTCATAGTACTAAGACTAACATAAATTACTTAAATAAGACTAACATAAATTACTTAAACGATCAAATGTAATTACCTATAACAAAGTTATATGTCCGACAAGGTGTTTCTCGTGGTGCTGAGATGCATAATTTAAATTTTCATACTTGTGCACTAGAGTAGCTGCACCCCAACAAAACCCTGTCGATTGCTCCAGATCGCGAAATGCATCTAAAAATACCACACTGATGTGTGTGACTCTCTTGTTCGTAAATAATGTGCAATCTACCAAATGCAGCAAATATGCTCTAGCTGCTAAAAGCCACTGCCTAGTGTCACACTTCCCAGCATATAATTCTCAAACCACGATAGTCAAACATATGCCCCGTGGCATTGTTCGATCTCAGCATATAATTCCCAAATCAAGACTCACTATTGACGGGCGTGACCAAGCAGCTCCAAAATTGTCCACCACTAATGCCACCCAATGCGACGACGAAAGACCACAGAACATGACCACTACCGTGTGCCACTGCCTAGATGAACAAGAGCGCAGAAGAAGAAGAAGAACGAACATCAACTGTACGGGCAAGATGGACAAAACCGCAAAATAACCCCAAATAATAAAGCTAATGACAAGGGTATTAGAAATTTATATAGTGTAGGTAGCTTATCCCAAATTGTTATTAAAAATTCAGGTTAGGAAGTATATTTATAAATGATTTCAAAGCCCGCATGAGGACTAATCCCATAGCTGCCGAAGGGACCGAAACTTGTGGGTTACTTTGGAGTTCTATTGGAGAATTAAAGATTCTAATTATGTTGGTTGAAAAAAAAATCATTTTTAGAAATTTAAGTTTGGAGGTGGTGTTTCTGAAAAATTTAATTTTGAATTTTATTAAATTCTACTTTAAACTTAAAAATTTAATTAATTCCAGAATTTACTATACTGTCTTTTGAATTATATTTCTCTAAGAGATCTTACAAATCACTAACAAAAAAAAATTAAAACTTTGGAGAGAGTAATACATTTCAAAAGAAACAATAACATCCTCATTTTGTTTAAATAACAATATTTTTGGAGTGACAATTAAAAAAAATAATGGAGTTCCATTAACAAAAACAAAAAAGTATAGTGAAAAAAGTAATTACCATATCTAAAATAAGGATTTATTGAGCCCAATTGTCGATGATTGTTAATTTCAATTTGAACTCTATAGAGCCCTTAATTTATTTTTTTCTAAAAGAGACTCATTGTAAGTAATATAAAGTAGAAAAATGATAGGTGAAAAAAATCTATAATTAATTTTTTCTTATTCTAAAAAATGTAAAAAGTATTGTACAAATGCAAAAATATGATTGTTAGAAGAAAAAAAGAAATATGAAGAGAAACGAATGCACGTAGCAGACTGAACTCGGACAACACAAATTGTATATCAACTTTGGTACTGTACTTAGAAAGACCTGTGCACCAAGACTAAAAATGGAAAAGAAAGATTAGACACATTTAGTTGTTTTTTTTGTCAAGAGACAGATTTGATTTATAATTCATGTTATAGGGAATGATGAATTGATGACTAATGAAATACTTAAATACGTTTAAGGTTTATGATAAAAGACCGAATTTTATCATGAATCCTTAATGTAAGATGACAAAAGTGACACATCATCACTACTCAAAACAATAAAAAAAATATTAGAAACTTATATCAATTCGATAAATTATCCGAGATCTTAAACATATTTCATCCTTAATGAAATGATATTTTGCAATTCAGGGTCATAACAAAAATGAAGTCATTTGCTTGTTTATTTCCACCTATTTTACACCTATTTTTCCATCACTGAGACAGAGCGCTTTAGTTCATACATGTTCAGAAGAAAGGAAGCAGATAAAAGAAAGAATTAGAAGAACAAACAAGCAACATTATGTTTAAATTATAGTTTTTCGTGCAAGTAAATTGAGTTTTATCAACGGATAATATCATAATATGTTCAACAAAAATATATTTGTGTTGGCTCATAATTTTTGCTCTCAAACCATGATTTAAGGTAAATCAATGTGTTTCTTCCCACTTTGTTGTAGGACTCGTCTAAATCACCTTCCACATGCAAATACAAATGCAAAACTCTTATAAGCAACATCTGAGCTAAAGATAAAATGGAAAATACATATAAATACCTCTTATAAATATATAAGAACCTATTAAAGTGGTGAGGGCATGAAAGATAGAAAAAACTAATTTTAATCACACAACTATGAATAATCAAGATTGATTTTACTTGAAAATGATCTTAACCATCCATTTGAGATTAAATAGTCTAGATTAACTTTTCTCATGTTCTCACACTATAGCCTATATTACATGGTTCTGTGTTCATGGAAATGCAAAGGAGACACAAGTTTCCTTGATCAGAATGTGGCAATTTAAATACTGTCATCAGTCATCACCTTATAGTTAAACCAACAACAATTAGTAAAATTTGGCTTAATCTCACATTCTCACCTCATGCATCCCCTAGTCACCACTCACCTATTTTACTCAGAAATCCATTGTAAGCACTCTAGTTAATATAAGGAGATAAAAATCAATCACATACAGCAGCAATTGGCAAATAGAGCTAACCAGGGTCAGTGTCATTAATGTAAAAAGACCCGGTTACAAGTTGTGAATTCAGGAGCTACCATGCTCTAAATCACTCCAATACAGCTTAATTCATGGGCATGAACTATATTTTGGTTTCAAGAGCTATCTATTTGATCATGTTCTAGTATAACTGCAACTTTTCAGTTTGCATAAATTTGCATCCATTGTGTCATCGATACCCCCAAAACAAAAAAACTTGAAGTTGAGCATCTTTTCTAACCTGAAACATTTCCTGAAAGTCTCATTTTTCAATATCTGATTGAGCAACTTTGCTGCTATAACTAGAATCCTAACTAACTTGCATTTTCTTCATTTTCTTTTTCAAGGCTTCATCAAAGTTGCTGCTTGACAGTGAAAGAACCTGATTCAGCAGTAACTTCACTCCATATTTTTTCATAATTATGAATCTAGGTTTAATCCTTTCCTCTAAATTGTATCCAAAATATTGAGGGAACTTAACCAACTCAGATTTTGGGTAACCTGTGGTCAAGAAGAAATCCCATTTTAGAAATAAATTTTCCGTCAAGCTGAAAGTATACAAGGCTCCATATCTTGAAATCAGAGTCCCAATTTCTTCCAAAGTGTATCCCCGCTCCAAGAAAAATTCTGTTACAGGCTTTAGGTTGGTCTCAATGCTAAGACCAAAATTCTGTGGGCATCTGAAGAGAAGAATGCCAACATCAACCCCCAAAGAACGGAAGTACTTAGCAGTGGGTCGGAGATTGTCCTCTACACTGTAACTAACAATATTGGGGCAGCGAGTTAAAATCTTACCTATACTCTCTTCTGAGAGGCCTAATTCAAGGAGAAAATCTATGCTTTCCATCACTTTCGGCCTGCTATAAGTTAGCAGCGCTGGGAAGCGATAGATCACCTTTGGCCATTGGTTTTTGTCAACACCCAAAGATTCAAAGAACTTCATGGTGGGTTTAAGATTTTCAGATAGACTGATTCCACATAATTGAGGTCTTTTAGTGAGTATAGTAGGAATGTTCTCTTTTGGCACTCCAAGTTCAAAAAAAAACTCAACCACTGGCTTAATTTTACCCTCCAAGCTATAGTAGGCAAAAGATGGGAATCGTCGTGTGATACTCCTGATCTGCTCAATATCCATACCAAGTTCCATGAGATAGACAATATGAGGGTGAAGATTGCCACCATCCGGGTCTGTCTCACTCACTCGAGACACAGCTTTAAGCTTCTTAGAGTCTAACACTGGATTAGAAGGAGGAATTGGCACAGCTGATTTATCCTTACCAGTTTGATTTGGATAGTTTTCCACTACATTCACTAGGATGTCTCCATGCTCTTCAAAAAGAGATTCAAGATAAGGGATAAGAACATCCCTGATCTCTAGAGTCGTAAGCTCTCTCCCTGTTCATGTCAATGAAATTGTGATTAGCAGGATCCAATGTGGACGAAAGCTATGAAATAGAGTAACTAATTGATGTGACAAACCTGAGAGATACCAAGATCTGTGTTTAGAGTGAAGCCTTGAGACAAGGTGATCAATAAAATGATCTGACTTCTTGCTGGTTCTAGCGGCAATTGCATTGCTCAAACCTTGTTTCTTTAAAAATAAGGTCAACACAGCCTTGGCTTCTTCCTTTTCTGCTACTAACAGAGTAGGAGACACCACTTCTAAATTCAACGATCCGTCTATGCCTGAGTAAAAAGCACCACCATGAAGGTTTATGCTTATCAGAATATTACATAAACCTCATGCCAATGGCAACATCTAAAAAGAAAAAATAAATGCTAACCAGATTTTGCCTGGCAAAAGAAGACCTTTGTTGGAAAAGAAAGTTGAGTCCTGACGTAAAATATTCATAAGAAGGGAAAAATTTCAAGTTTCTATAATATCAGAAGGAAGAAAAATAGAAAACAGATATAAGAGATTGAAAATCCTAGCATTTGCTAATAGACAGTAAGACAGAAAACAAAGGAAAAACAAGAACATTTCGGTGTAGTTGAAGTTGTTTACGGTAAATTTGGAAAAACAACTTAATTAAGCACTTGTTGAATAAATGCTTCTCATATAACCACTTAAGTATAAGTTGTTTCTATAAATGAAAAGAAAACAGGGTTAAAAGTGTTTTTATATATAAGTTGTGTTCATAAGCAATTCTAGAAAGCTTACTGAAATAGTCTGAAAACAACTTACGGACATATGATGAGTTCTCCTAAACACTTACACATTACATAACATAAGAAAAGTCTATTGTAAACAAGCTTTTCCAAACACGCCCGCAATTTCAAAGAGCTTGTTTGAGCTTGTAAAAATGGCTCTCTTTTAACTTATTTTAATAATTTCAAAGGAAAATTCGTTAGCATAAGTTCATTTTAGAATGATTCAGATCCTCCAACAACACCCACTTACTAATCCTCTTGCTATAAATTAAAAAGTATTGATGTTTTTTTATGTTTCTAATTATTTAATATATTTTTAACAGAATATTGGAAGATTTATTGGAGGACATACCATTATTCTTCATTTTTCATCTTATGTAAGTACCCGAAGCTGCGAATAAGCTCTTACAGGAACTTATTAAACAAGTACTTTACCCAAAGTCCCAAACTCTAAGACAAATCTTATGCAAATGTTCACAATTCACATGGACCCAGAAACCCATGTCCTCCAATTCTGCATCCACAAACACAAATACACCCCACAAGCTCATGAAACCCATGAGTTCCCTCCTCCCTCTTGATTCTCTCTTTTGGGGTTTTGAAATTGACAGAGTAAACAACATGAAAAATTGAACTAGAGATGGATACTGGGCATGCAAGAAAATTGAACAAGAGTGAAGAAAAAGTGTAACTTGAGGTATAATAATAATAATAATAATAAGTAAATAAATAAATAAATAAAAGTGTACCTTGTGGTAGTGTGAGAGAAAAATCTTGTACAACGAAAATGGTGGGGTGGTTGAATTGAGGAGAAAATCTTCATCTTAGTAGGTTTGAGTTACTGTGATATCAAATCATATGTCAAATGAAAAAAGAAACGTGAAATTTTCATTGTATCACTGCGTGGACAACAGACAATGGAGGTTCGACAGAATCACGGGAGATAAGGTAAAGATATATATTGGCCACGTGTGAAATATTTAGCATATTAAAGATATAGACAGTGTCATATGAATCGTTTACTGTGATACTACTATTTTTTTATGTAATTTTTTTAATTTTTTATGTTACTTTTTATCTTTTTGATATTACTTACTAAGGTCTTGTTGCTAGCGATTTTTTGTTTTAATTTTAAAATTTTTAAAAAATTAATTATTTTTTTAGTCTCTAAATTTGTTGAGGGTTTTAAACAATTTTTTTAATCAATTCCAGTCCCTAAACTTTTACTTTATGAATATTTTTAGTCTTTGTTGTCAAATAGCACTGTTAAACGATGACGTGAAGATAATTATATTATGTTTAGTGATAATTAATTTTCTGATAGTAAAAATTGTTAGGAATTATTTTGCTAAAATGAATTAAATAATTTTTTACCATTTTAAATTCCCATAAATCTCGTTTGTCTTCTATGATTTTTTCCTTTTTTGGTTTGATCAATGCAAGCTCATTTAAAAAATAAACTCAAATCCAAAATCAAGATAGGTAGAAGCGCAAATCCATATCAAAATCATACTTAGATCTAACAAAAAAAAAAGAGTTCTAGAAAAAACTTTATTTTTTATGAATTCATTGAATGCCAGACAAAAATAACAAGACAAAAATACAAACACTCAATTGTCTTTTTTCAAAATATCAAAACAAATGAACTTACCTCGAAAATGAAAAAGAGAAAGAGCGCTGAAACAAGGAGAGAAGTCAAGGAATTTCATTAAGAGTCTTAAAATATAAGAAATATTTAGTGTGAAAATAGAGGTCTAGTGGCCAACTAGGTAAAAGACTAGATATATTCTTTATGATGCCTTCTAGCATGGGAAAGCAGTGTAGGTCATGCACGGTGTGAAACTTTTTTCCATCATTGGATCTAGCTGTCATGGAAAGTAAGGACCTCCTTAAGGATAATAGACTCTTGGTCTTGCCCTTCAAAATAAAATAAAAAATCATCAACAAATAAGAGGTGTAGGAGGATTGGAGTCCCTCTACACACCTTAATACCATGAATCTCTCCTCTTATTTCAATCTCTTTTAGAATTTTAGATAGGCCCTCAGTGCATAGAATGAAGAGGTAAGGTGAGAGTAGGTCACCCTGTCTTAGTCCTCTCTCAAGAGTAATAGGTCTAACATAATCACCATTGATAAATACAAAGTAGTTAATAGTTTCTAGACAAAGCTTTATCCATCCCATCCACTTCTCATGACAGCTCATTTTGCCCATAAGTAAGAAAAATATACTTCTAATCCACCTTGTCAAAAGCCTTACTGATATCAATTTTTAATGTCATTTTTCCAGTTTTTCCTTTTGGTTTGCATCTCATATGGTGAATGATTTCTAAGGCTTTAAGGACACTATCTAGAATACACTTGCCCTCAACAAAAGCAAATTGCTCATGTCGTATGCATTTGGACATAAAAATCTTAAAACGATTTGCAAGGGCTTTGGAAATAATTTTGTAAATCACATTACATAAAGAAATGGGACGAAAATCTTTCATGGTTTTTGGGTTTATCATCTTTGGGATTAAGAAAATAGAGGTGTTGTTTAGCTATTATGGGAAAAAGCCATTTTCTAACTAAGAAGAAGTTGCATGAAAGAGTTCAAAACCACACAAGTGCCAGAATCATTTGAAAAAAATAGAATTTAGGCCATCAAGACCTAGGGATTTATTAGAGTTCATATCAAATAGTGCATTTTTTAATTTAGACAAAGTAAAAAGGCTTCAGAAGGATTTCATTGTCACCAGATGAGATGCAAGGAGAAATTTCGTCAATAATTGGCATCATATCAACATTATTTCCTTCACCATGATAAAGATCACTAGAGTAATTTTTGGCAATATTACAAATATTCTTGTCATCATGAACAACAACATCATCATCTTTAAATAAAGCAGGAATGGAATTATTTTTCTTATGGGCACTAGCTGAGGAATGAATTTTTTTTGAAGTTATGTCACCATCCTTTAGCCAAAAGACCGTTGCCCTTAGTTTCCAATATGACTCCTCTTATGCAAGTAAATTCCCCAACTGTCTACTAAGGGATTCAAACTGAATTATTGCTTGCTCACCTCTCAACATGGGCACTTATCCATTTGAGCATGTACATAATCAATTTTTGTTTTAGATTAGACTTGAATTTACTTTCCGCATTGCTCCATATCGATTGATGTACAAGATATTCTGGCCAACAAATCAAAGCCCTCCTAATCAGCCCAACCATCTTCAATAATGGAGTCCAACTTTGGTTCCAATAACAACGAGTTCTCAAAATAAAATATCCTTTTGAAACAAAACCTATCACCATTATTTATCTTCAGTAGAATCAACGTATGATCCGATTTAGATGAGATCACATTGAAAACCTTGGAAGAAAGGAACATATCAAACCACTCAATTGTTGCAAGTGTTGGGTCAAGTTTTTCTTCAATTGCATATGGTTTACCTTTTTTTGGCCCATTTGAATTGATATCCCTCCATTGGTAATTCATATAAATTCGAATCAAGAACAACATCCCTAAAACCACCAATCAACTAGTTTTGATGATCATTGAGTCCAATCTTTTCTTTGTCTGAAAGAATGTCATTAAAATCTCTGAAAACACACCAAGCTGTGTTGGATAAGTCAACAACAATAGACTTAACAAGATCCCATGAGCCCCTTCTTCTCTCGCTTTCTAGGTACCTATAAAAACCAATTATGCACCAAACTGGTTTTCCTTCACAAAGTACTTTGACAGAGATGAAATTAGATGAGAAATTAATTAACTGGAAATCAAAAGGCTTTCTTTAGAGTAAAGCCAAGCCACCACTTCTACCAGTAGAATCAATTATGAAACATGAATCAAAGCTCAGTTGATTTCTTATTTCTTCCATTCAGCCAGAACGAACTAAAGTTTTAGAAAGGAAAATGACGTCCAAATGGTTAGTTTGAACGAGGTCATGGAGCTTAGGAATTGCACTCGGGTTGCCTAGGTTCCAACAGTTCCAACTGAGGAAACTCATTGTCCTTGGAGAGTTAGGTTGCCAAGGCCCACCATTAAAAAAAGGGAATTAGGGTTACCATCTTCAGATATTTTTTAGGCATCAAGGATTTCATGTTGAGGGGAATTGGTGAAGGTTTGTGCATGGCATCATAACTATTTTAGCCTCCAATCTACGACTCACCAATAATTAATTCATGAAAGTTGGAATTTTCAGCCTCCATCATTGCGTGATTGATTGACACATTAATGTGTGTTTATCGATGTTATAATTGTTGCAAGATCAATTTCAGATTTGAGTAAATATCCATAATTAATTTCTCATGTTTTGATTCCCCATCACTAGAGACGTTCATTGGTTGGAAGCTCGTTGACATTGTTGCATTGATTACTTTTGACTATTTCAGATCTGCTCCCAAAGGAGGCTCCTCCACCACACAAGTATTTCATAGGTAGGTTTTCGATGGTTGTTGCTCGCATATCTTCTTGAAAGTCAGTAGTCCAGTATTTGTAACCATCATCAACTACCATGGAAAAAATATGATCATAGAGTTCATCCATGTGCTCCATTACACCACACAAGAAGTAGAATGGTCATACCTTTTCGTATTTGATAAGGACTTCATTGACTTCTCCACCTTTCTTCTTAACTTTTGTTGTCTTCTTCAATGATTTACTCACGTATAGGAGCACCCTAATTTGAATATAGAAACCAATCATGCTTGAATTATTTATGTCATCATATTTCAGAAATTTTCCAATATGGTTACCAATATTCTTACCAATATAAATATTCATGAAAAAACCACTTGTATTAATACATTTTCATACAAACATGATATTAAAATATATTAATTTAAAATTTCATCCACTTATATTGCACGAAATATATTGAGTATTCTTTTTAAAAAAATATCAACAAAACTATAATTTATTTAAAGAAGTGATCTATATAAATCTTTGTAAAAAAAATTATTATTATCTATATAGTGAAAGAATTTGCAAGACTTTAATGTTTGAGATTATGTACCTTAAAACATTGGCTTGTGAGGGAAGGTCCCGTTATGACAATGGTTGAGTCATTAGCCCCAACATTTTTTTCGTATAGAAAGGAAGATAACCCCAACTTTTAGGTTTGTTTGATATAATAGATGGAAATAATATTGGAAGTATGGGAATAATTTTAGGTATTTGGTGAAGGAGAAAAAGGTGAAAATAAGTTTAAAAATGGTGGGATCCACTTGTACCATTTTTTACTTATTTTGACTAATGTTTCTATCATTCTCTTTATCTCTTCTCTATTTCTCTTCAACGAAACGACTTTTCTTATCACTTTATTTCTTGCCTATTTCTACTCTCCATTTTATATTTCCATCTACTCTAATTCTCTCTTCTATACCAAACACAACATAAGATCATCCTTTGAAGCTTCCAACAATCTCTTCACTACATCTTCTAGACCAATATTTGCTTCTTTCGTTGTCATTTTTTGTTTACCAATGTTTGAGATGAAAATTCCAATTGGAATGCCAAATGATCCGAGTCTTCTCTAGGTCCATGTGACCTTATTGCTAATGAACCTTTTTTTAGTGTTGTTGATGAAATTTTGTAAAATATGGATAATGAGGAATCAAATTGAGGAGAAAGAACTTTTACCAAGATCTAAAATTGACCAGTAACTTGCCAAACCTTTGTGAAGTGACATCGTTTCTAGAACCTTTTTTTATGGAATATTGGATTAAAATTGACCAAAAACGTGATGTACATCAACTAGGAGGAGGTGTGCCACTTGACAATGTGCATCCTCAAGTTATTACTTATCTAAGACGATGTGAGATAAATGTGCAAGTTCATAGGACACTCATTGCCCGAATGTCTAACAAAAAGGACTCTAAGACTCAAGAAGTGTCGTGCCCAAGAACGATTTTGCAATCTTCCACGATACCCTTAAAAAAGATATTGGACACAGTTTTTTTTTTTTGCCCAATCTTGGAAGAGTTGGAAACAATTCATTTCAAATTCAGTGTCTTTGATGTAAACATGAAGAGTTTATGAGACTATGTAACTCTTAGTTTATGTCGATGATGAGTTTTAAATGGAACACTATTCTTGATTAGGATGATTGTTATTGCTTAAATGTTTGATTGTTTGTGTGAAGTCATGCATACATGCATCCTAGACTAGGATATGTATGTCAGCATGCTCTTATTGATTAGCATTGCATTGATTCATTATAAATAGCCCTTGTGAATTGAAACTTTTGTAACTTAGTTTTTAAAATCACTAAGTTTTTCACTTCTGCATCAATATAATCAAATATATGCTAATATAATGGACTAAATTGTGACCTTTATATCTTAGAATTGAGATAGGTTCCCAAATATTTCACTACCTTAAGTGTCTAATCAACTATATTTGGGTCTGAAGAGTTTTTCGCTTTCACAAATAGTCAACTATATGCTAATATAATCGACTATATGTTCTTCAGTAAACCCAGGTGATGCAAAGAACAAAATAGTCAACTATCTCTAAGGCTTAATCAACTCCTTTTTCTATAAGGCTTAATAAACTATTTTTGTTCTAAGGTTATAAAAATGAGTTTTTTGAAAGACTTCGAGAGTGACACTTTTTCTCTCACATTTGTGAGAGAGTTTTAGAACCTTTGAGTGTCATCGCCACTTTTATCCTTTGATTGAAAACCTCATTTTACATTGGGATCAATTAATATTTGCATAGGATCATTAAGAGAAGTTGATACTACATAGGAAGTGTTTTCAAACTTTCATATCTTTCACTTATTAGGTGAAATACTTCCTTAATCTATGATTTGATTTTTGTTTTCATTGAGTGGGTTTCCCAATGGTGTTGATGTAGTGGGTTTTCTACATGTAGGTTTTAATTCTTGATAGGTTTTCAAAGGTTAGTGCATTTATGTTGTGTATTTGCTTGTGAGTTTGGTTGTAACTCAAAGATTATAGTGGAAAGTGTTGACTTTAAAGGAAGCTGCAAGGAGATTAAACCAAGAATTAAAGACTTGATTTTGTTTTTACTTTTTACATGCCCAATCATTTGATGGCATATGTAATTTGGTTAAGTGGTTCAAGTTAAAATGCCTTGTGATCCTTTATAGCATTTGCATTCTCATGATCATGCATTCATATTTGCAAATCTTA
>QARZ01040759.1:5894-74246 GCA_013407115.1 Glycine latifolia | reverse complement strand
CATATTGCTGTTTTGCTCTGAGTTTACACAATATCCTTTGTGATCAAGAATTTCAGTGTTTTCTAGAGAAAATGTTTTGCAGAAAGAAGGTTTTCAAGATTAGGATTTTGAGCTATTCATCTTTGCAACCTGGAGTATGTGGTAATATCATTTAGTTTCATTCATTCATACTTGAAGGATCTCAGGTTGTGTTTTTCTTGAACCTTTCTTTTCAGAAGTTCTAACATTTTGTTCTACTGTAATTGTGATATATGAAGTGGATTCTTTTCAAGCTTGCTAGTGTAGGGTTCACTAGTGTTTGAGATTCTGAGTAGGGTTCTCAGTTCTTAAGTGATTTGTATTCTAATAGGGTTTTAGAATCTATATCTTTATCTAGGGTTGATAAAGAGGTCACTTGTGTTGTGCTTGTAAAAGATTCTTGATATAGTAATAACTCTAACCTAGTGTTGGTTGGAAGAACTGGATTTAGCCTCCATGGTTGAGAGGTGAACCAGTATAATTGCTTGTCTCTTGTCTAAATCTCTATATGTTTCATTGTATGTCTTTGTGAAATCAAGTTTTATTATCAAGGAAACATTTTCTGTCATTGCTTTCATTACTAAGGGTGATCTTGGGTGAAGAAAGATTTTTGTTTTTGATCAAGGTGAACTTGTGATACGATCCTAAGTTTTAATTCCGCAATTTATTTCAAAAAGTTTTACGTTTCCAGTTTGAACTAATTCACCCCCCTATTGGTTCATTTGCAGTGTATTAATAGTATTTTCAGAAAGATCCTAGTGAGGTTACTATGGATCAACTAGATGTAGATTTCTTATAAATCGAACAAGTATAAATTATGTTTGCATCTTTTCTTTAACCTTTCAACTATTATATTGCTTCTTGCTTAAGTTTCTTATTAATAATTGTGCAGTGATACTTATTTTGTATCATCATGTAAGAATTTAACTGCATTTAAGATATCAAAGAGTATTTGCAACACACCTAAATCTATTGTTTCAACTTGTTTAAAGGAAGCAAGTTGCAAAAAGTTTTCAATTCGGTCTAAAATCAATTTGAAACTAATTCACCCCCTCTTGGTTTGTATTTCTATGTGCCATTATTTCTAACAAAATTGGTGATCAGAGCTTTATTTGATAGTCATTCAAATTTTTTTTGAAAAAGATCCCTATAATGGCTTGAAATCATCAAATCTCTAGGGAAGGTGCTTCAATAAACTGATCTCCTCTCTTTACTAAACAAAACTATCCGTTTTGGAAAGTCCACATGAAATTTTTTCTTGAATAAATTGATAGAGAAGTATAGGATGCCATTGTAAATGGGTGTTATATGTTGATGGTAAAAAGGTAGAAAAAGACCAGTTCTTGGGCATCAGAAGAAAATATGCATGCTCAATATAATGTTAAAGCTAAAAATATTATTGTCCTGCTTTAACCTTTGATGAGTTTTATCATACTTCTCAATGTGCAGATGCCAAAGAAATTTGGAAAATCTTGGAAGTAACTTATGAAGAAACTACTAAAGTCAAGAAAACAAGAAAGAACATTTTCATTCAAGATTATAAAATGTTTAGAATGTTGTCAGGACAAAGCATTTCGGATGTGCAAAAACATTTTACACATGTGGTGAACCATTTGTTGGCTCTTGGCAAGACTTTTGAAAGAGAGGAGCTCAATGTCAAAGTTCTGAAAATTACCAGTAGAACTTGACAACCTGAAGTACAATTATATCGGAATCAAAGGATTTAACAACCATGACGGTAGCTACAGTTTTTGGAAAGCTAAGGGAGTATGAGTTAGAGCTTGGGAGACTAAAGGATGAAGAAGGAGTTAACAAGATGTATAAGGGATTATCCTTGAAGATAAACCCTTCATTGAAATCACACTTGAAGGGGGTTGAATAGTGTGTTAGATAAAATATAAAACTTTTTCTCAAGATGGAGTTTTTATGCAAGTTCAAAAAGGCTTTACACTTATCATCCACTTGACAGATACAAGTTTTACTTAAATAGATGGAATTGTTATCCATTGCTTAATAAAACATGTTTTATAAGAAGACAAAGAAATAAAATCTTATATGAAAGATGTGTCAAACAACTGCTTAAAGAATACTAAAGGAAAACTTAATAGAGGAGTAGAAACACTTGATTTGTACTGATTCACTCAATCAGAGCTATGTCCAGTTTTCCTTTACACAGTTGTAAAGTATTCTACTAATCAAACAATTATTACAAACAAGTATCTTTTCTTGTCACTCCTGCCTACACTTAGTATTCTCTAGGTCACTACTAACACATCCTTAGACTCCCCCTGAATCTAAGACACCAAGTATTATTTATCACTAAGCCACTTCTGGCTTTCACAAACAAAAGTTTGATTGAATACAATGATTAAGATACACTAAAAGAGTGAATAAAACAATTAAGCTCGAATACAAGAAAGCTTTTCTTTAGCAAAGAATGAATAGAATGAGCATAAGTGGATGATCCACTAAATTTACAGTGTTTCATTTAATGTTCTTTATCTCTATTATCTTAATATTGATTGTCGTCGAATGCATTTGATGATTCCTCTTTTTATAATCTTTGGAGAAGTATCCATTAAGGATTTGAGCGTTGATCCTTTGATGTGACTTTTTTATAATCCAGTGTTGCTGCTAGTCTAGGTAAAGCTAGGTTGGAAATTTAGTGGGAGTACTGGTAGGTTGTTAAAATCTAGTGGTTGTTGGTCCAGCAGTGACTAGTTGTGTTAGTGAAACTTTGTCTTGAAGGGTCAGACTAGATGTAGCCTAAGGTTGGAAGAACTAGTATAACAATCATTATGTTATCTCTTCTTCTTTCTCTATGCACTGATTGTGGTAACTAATCTATTAACTGGTTTTTTTAATCCTTAGGGTAGAAAAATATTTCACAAATACATCTAAAATTGAATTTAGTTTACCAAAGTATTTCCATACAAACAACCTTTTTGAACACAAGTGCTTTGAAACGGTAAAAAAACTTTTTTCTTTTAGAATTTCTTATATTTTCATTTTGAGCTCAAACTAATTCTTTAGTATGAACTATTACTTTTTGAACTTAAATCATAAACCTATTTATTTTCAAAAAAGGTTTAAAATTTTATAAAACCACAATTCAACCCCATTTCTTGTGGTGGTATTTTTGTCACTTCATATACTACTCTGACTACATCAAAGTTGGGACAAACATAGTGTCGTACCTACCAAAAAGGGTTTTGAGGAAGTAAGGGTATGTATAGAGGATTCCCTTGGAGTTACCTGAGTGTCTTGTTGTATATGAGAAGTGTTGTGAGGCATGGGACGAGTGAGAGCAACATGTGGTGGCATAAAGAAAGGTTGTTCCACATAGGACTCCATGAGCTTGCACTAGAGACTACTTGCCTTGGTATTACGAGCATTCACATTGATATCTGATTTTGCCATAGGAGGGAGAACCACCACATAGTCTTGTATGTATTTGGCCACAACCTCTGCCTCAGCCAAACCCTGATGGTGGTCTAATATCAAATTATGTATTAGATGATGTTTACTCCTTCCAAGTAATGCAAACAATATTGTCATCATTTTTTTTAATTTTTAATGAAAAATAATTACTAATCATACTGTTAAATATTTATGTAGGATCGATTTCAGATAATGTCAACGTCTATGCAACAATTGTTGGACATTAGAGTTGTACCTGAAGGCACAGATAACCATTAGGTCATACAACATTATGTTAATGGCACATGAGGGTCTTGCAGCTAGATGTAACTCAGTTGGGAGGACCGTCAAGGAAGAAACCCAACATAGGTGGCAAAGGAGGTGGCCACATAGGCAATTGAGCATTGTTTAGGACATTTGTCATTTTGTAGTATTATTATTTTTATTATTATGTATTCAACTTCTGATGTTGTTTGTAAAATTTTGTTTGTATGCTCTATGAACTTCTATCGAGAAGTTTATGTTTGCCCTGTTTTTATGTTTTAAAAACACACGTCTAATAATGTAATAAAGAACAAAATTTTAATTAAATTTAGAAAGAAAAAAAACAACAACTAACATAAATTTCATCAATTAAAATAATGACTACATAGAGTTATAATCTTCATTAGAGCTTGTTGTCATCGTTGATCCACACATCAGAGCAATGATCACTTTTGCATGTGCTGGTTTACGTAGCAGGACAATGATTTCTTCTAGAGATCGACCAACCATTGAATACAACTCGATCATACCTTTAGAACTAAACTGCAAAAAGATGAAAAACATCTTCCACAATTCATTGTCGCCTTTAAGCTCCATGTCGAACTCAACACAACCATCACCTACATATACAAGTTTATAGTAAAAAAAACCCTCAAATAACCTTCTTCCACCTTTGATGGCATCTATAACTACTTTTCTTAAAGCAGCAAGCAACATTTCCCCATTAATTTTAATGAATTTAGGATTATTAGGACATTCAAACAATACATTCTCAAAAGTTGATACCACATAACCATCATAATACACAACAATAGTAATGAATGTTGATAGACAATTTAGATTGCACGAACTCTACTTGGCATTGTTAGTTTTTCAAACCGTCATAAATATGGTTGTTAAATCAAAATATAAATTTTTTTACTTTTTAAAAAGTAAACAATTTTTATTATAAAAAAAAAACACAACAAAATGATGATTATTAATCAACATGATTCCATTGTATAGTGGGGTGAAAACAAAATAACATAACAAAATCATGATAGAATCATGTTTTCGTTATTTTTTTCACCCCCTATTGAACAACAGCATCACGATTCCATTGTGTAATTTTTAAAGGGGCAATTTTGAAATATGCCTAAAAGGCACCCATATGGGTATTATCATTAGCAAAATTTGTAGTGCCAATAGTAATACCTAACTAGGAAAGTTTTAGTGCATTATTTAATGGGAGTTGTATTCTATATCCATACACACAATGAAATCACGATTTCATTGTGGTGTTCAATATCCAAAAATAAAGAGTAACACAATCATGATGCCATTACTTTTTTTTCCGAATCAAAAGAAACTACAGAATCATGATTCCATTATAGACAAATTCAAAGAATCATGATTCCGTTGGGAAGGGAAGGGTGCGGGTTGGGGAAGGGAAGGGTTGTTTCTCATGGAGGAAGGAGAGCAAGGAAGGAGAAGAGGAAGAACAAGGGGGGAAGAAGGAAGAGAGAGGGGTGGGGAAATTTTGAATGGAGGGAAAATTGGGACTTCACTCCTTGGTAGGGGCCAAGAGCAAAACGGATAAGAGCCAATAGTAGCTCCCTTATGGAATTAGTCTGGCCCGACTCAACCATGTAGGCAATTCTTATTTACATCTCCCTTTTCTTACCAATTTATCTTCCTTTTTTGTTTTTTCTTCCAAAAGTACACTTCCCTAAAACTAATTTTCGAAGTTTAACACTTCCGAAAAGGAATTTCCAAAAGCCAGTATCAATAAACCCACTGCATCTCAAACAATCTTCCCAAATCCTTGTGATTTTTTTCTTCTGAACTACCTTATTTTTTCTTCAATCTCCAAATCTCCCAAACCACATGACTCACAACTCGACAAAATAGGTATTATTCCAATCTCAAATTTTACTGAATTCACTTCTTCATACTCCCAACATGTGTGAATTTGAATCTTCATTGCTATCACTCTTTTATGCCCAATGTGTTGTAATTGAGGTTTTCTTTTTGTGTTTAGAGGAATGATTGTAACTTTGTTGAAGATTTTCATAATTGTTGACTCCTAGTTTTGACAACAATCGACGACGAATGTTTCACATTCATGATTAATACTATTGTGTTATTCTATAAGTATTGCTTAGTGGGTTTGGATAGGAATGACGATTAAACTGGCGATACAGAAAAGGGAGGTGAGTTTGGGTGATAAATGGTATGTTTAGAAATAAAATATATAGATGGGGTACATTAGTTAAATAACCGAGGTATATATAACAACTACATAAATAAATTGGGCTCCGATGGACTAGCCCAATAAATTAAGCCAGGCTAATCCGAAATCATAACTCTAATTATTAGTATTAACTAATTCAAAAAATCACCAATTCACCACATCATCGACTTCAAGACTAGCTTTAAGTCGCTTTCATCTTTTTAGATTGTTGTAAAACATTAGGTATAATAATGATTTTTATAAATAATTACTACACTCAATTCTTTTTAATTATTAGATTTTTTGAATATTTTTATTTTTATTTATCTGTGGTTTTCATAATTAGGTAATGTTAATTTTTTCTCGATTATACCTTATCTCCATTAATTATTTTATATGTTTTTTAATAAAATTGATAATAAATAATTGGAAAGTTCAAGGGTACATTTATTACATATTGACCAAAAGGAAGTGAGTGAATTCTTACGTTGAGAAAGAATCACATGGAGTAAACCAAAGAGATATTCTCCCCCTCCCTAATTTATTTTTATAAGACCATTTTTTAATTTTTAGATGTATTAATTTTTTTATATATTATTATTTAATTATTTTCTCTAAATATTAATGAAAAATAAGTAAGTAGAATAAAAAAAATTGGAATGTTAGTATAAATAATTGATAAATTTAATGTGATAATTATTTTTTTTAAGGAATATGAATTTTAGTGAAAAGTTTTTATAATTATAATTAATGAAGAAGAAAGTACTGAGAGAGTTGCTTCAATTTAGATTTGAATATTGCGGTGGAAAGAGAGAGAAATCATCCTTGAACTTTTAAGGCGGAAGATAAATTAATCGACGCTAGTGAATGCCTTAAATCCAGTAGGAATAGAGAATTAAAAGGAAATAAATTTTCAAATTCTCTTAAAATCAAAGATTTTAATAACTTTCTTGATTATTTCATTTTAATCTTAAATGTCAATTAATAAGAAACAGAGAGAATAACAAATAAAGAATCCCTTTGAAGATAGAATTTAAATTAATTGATCTTAGTGGATGTGGAATATTACGTAGTACTCTCATCTCAATTATAAGAAAAAATATATAACTCATATTATTAAGAATATTAATTAATTTTATTAAATAATATTATTTTTAATTAAAAATAAATATTTTTTCTAAACTATCATTTATTGGAACTTGATATTAAACATTAAAAAAAATTTAACCTTATCAAATGAAAAATATTTTGGAGAGAATTTCATTAAATAAAATATAAGTAAAATTTACTTATATTTGAGATAAAAAATGAAGAGACTTTTATTACTAATAATTGAGATGGGAGAAAATACTTTTATTTTTATTATTTTTTCCTATCTCTTTTTATTTAATTTTATTAATTACTGAGGCCGACCCTGGAGTTGTTTAGTGGTGTGATCGCCAAGGCCCATAATCGAAGGGGGACCAAAAAAGATTCAGACTTCTAAAGTGTGAGTTGCCTTTTCTAAAATTTCTTTTAATTCTTAAATTTTATCTTTGTCAAGTATTAAAACTAATAAAATTTTAATTTGTAAAAAACAAATATTTACTCACCATGGACTTATCAAATATTAAGACCGGCCCTATTAAATACTTCGGACATTTATCACTTTTTTTTCTCTACTCCATTTTATTTTAAAATATGTATATCACAATTAACAACTCGTACAAATCGATGATTTAAGTTATGTTCGATAAAATAAATTAAAAAATTAGTTAAAAATTAAAAATTATTTAAAAACTAAAAAATTAACTTATAGATGGAAGCTTAAAAACTACCTATTATATTATAAGTATTTAATAAAATTAATTATTGAAATAACTGGAAAATATAAAATGATATTTAAAAAGATACTAAAGAAATTGAATAAATTTTTTAAGAATAAAAATGAAATAAAATATAAAAAAATAGCTAACATTTAAAAAGAATACTATTTTAATAACATTTTATAAAATGATAAAAACTACTAAAAAATGATAGAAGCTACTTACAAAAAAATTATTCACAAAATAGTCAAACAAACTTTAACTTAAAATTAAAATTTAACTAAAATATTTTATAAAAAAGTAATAAATTCAATTTTTCCTGTTAAAATAAATATTTAAAAACAGTTAACTACTAATATTTCCGGCCAATTAAAAAATCATTAAATTAGTGACTTATGAAACAAATATCGATGATGATGGAGAGCCATGTGCCATGCACGTTCGTAGCCCTACCTCTAGCTCTCAATTAAAAAGTGCAAATACCACATAGTTAAAGGGTAAAAGGGGTCAGAAGAAGAAACCCCAAAAGAGAAAAAAGAAAGTGGGCAAGATAGTGTCTAGAAATGTGGTCGTAGCGTCTTTTAGAACATTATTCCCATTTCCAGTCCCACACAGTTGCCTTTGGTGGCTTCCCAAAGTAATTAGAACTTGTCTTATGTGTAATTCAGTGAAAAGCAGAAAATTTCTTTCGTAAAAGTAAGAGCCAACTTTCACTCATCTTCTTGTGTTTGACCAATTTTCATAGTATTATTTTTTTCCAATAAAAAGTACTCATATTTTAACCAAAAAAAACATAATTTAAATTAAGTTATACTACTTATGCGCTCATTATAACTATATTTAATAATTTTAAATTATTTCATTTGAATTGATTCTACTAATCTTTAAACTAAAGTACACTTTGATCTCATCCTGGCATCCACCAAAAGTTCAAAACTTGGCCAGGCTTCGTTTGATGTGAAAGAAAAAGGTAAAAAAAAAGTGTGAGAAATGATAAAGAAAAAGAAAATAAAGATAAAGAGATGAAAAATAATGGAAATTGAGGTTATTTCACAAAGATGAAAAAAAATGGAAATTGAGGTTATTTCACAAAGATGAAAAAAAAGTTGAAATGAGAGAAGTGATTCAATATGTAATGAAATAAAAAATATTTAAATCAAATTGCTAAATTTTAATCGTACTCATATTTTTATTTTTGATAAAACGCATCTTATTCTAAATAAAATAATATAAAATCAAATATCTGTGTGATAAATTGATAATTATGAATTCAATGTTTGATATGTATTGCCTCTCGTCGGCCATATAAAGAAAAAAAAAATAGAATTTGGATTAAATGAATGATATTTTGAAAATGTCTAATTAAACATAATAAAATTAGTTAAGATTTATTTATATTTTAAGATAAAAGTATATAAGGTTTTGTTACTTATGTTTGAAACTAGAAAAAGTAGGTTATAATATCATATAAACTTTTTGTTCTCTTTATATTTGAGATTAGAAAGAATAGGTTATGGCCATGATGATGATAATGTTACTATTTTCATTTAGAGTCTCATACAATTATTATTATTATTATTATTATTATTATTATTATTATTAGATTTAATTGTACTTTTTAGCTCAATTTTTTAAAAATCTTTGGTAAATTTTATCTCAAACAAATTAATTTGACATATTTTACCTTATGTTTTTAAGAAACTTTAGAATTTTAACCTTTGTCATTTTGTTTCTAACATAATTAAATTTTTTACCTTAAACTTTTTACTTTTTGGAAAATTGTGCACCCAATTTATTTTTTTTACTTTTTGATTAATTATATTGCTAACTTTTTTTTATGTTCTTAGTGAATTTTAGCCTCAATTTTTGCCCTTGTTAACGAATAATTATTGAAAAAATGACAAAATATAAATTTGTAAGATTTTTAAAAGTTGTGCTAAAATACATCAAATTATTTGTTGGAGATAAGTACAATAAAGATTACGTTTGACAACATATTTCAAATAGTTTCTAACTTTTTTATTAGCTGAAAAACTTATTTGACTATTTGGTAAACAAGTTTTTTTAGTAGCTTCTAGTATTTTTTTAAATGTTAGTTTCTAACTTTTAGCTTTTTATATTTTCTTTCATTTTTATCCTCAATATATTAATTCATTTTTCTTATTATTTTTTTTAAAAATAAATTATGATTTTACCAGTTTTTGTTATTATACACTTTTCAGCTTATTCAATAATTAGATTTGTCGAACACTTATATATCAACATCAACAACATCTTTAACTCAAGCTAATTGGAGTTGGTGATAGATGAACCAAATGATAGATACGAGGAGATTGAAAAAAAATGGTAAAAGCAAAGAAGTGGGAAAGAATGAGGTGGGGGATAAAGATGAAAAGAACTAAAAAGAACCATCTGTAACATAGAGATAACAACATGTCTAACCATCTACCAAACTTATAACTTTTCTCCATTCTGTCCTAAGATACACCATCCGCCAATCTATATCTCATTGCATTAAATCTTACTTAACTACCTTTTCCCAGGTAAGTTTCAGTCTACCTCTACCTCTCTTTGTGTTGAGCTCTTGGTAACAAACTTTTGTTCTTACGGGAGCATCCAAGAGCTCTCATTATGTGCCTAAACCACCTCATCTTCATTTCTTATCTTATCCATCTTCATATAACCACACATCCACCTTAATATCCTCATTTCTGTTACCCCTATTTTATGCTCATGTTGCCTATGTGTAGCCAACATTCAGTTCCATATAATATTGTAGGTCTTACAATTGTTTTATAGAAATATCTTTTTAGCTTAAGGTGAATTTTGCGGTTACACAACAATCTAGATGCACTCTGTCATTTCATCTACCCTGCTCTGATTCTATAATTTACATCCTTATCAATCTCTCCACCTTTTTGCAAAATTGATCTTAGGTATATAAAGACATCTTTTTTGGATACTTCTTGACCAAGTAGATGCACGCGGTCTAGATCATCATCTCTTACTAGTGAAAACTCACATTTCATATACTTAGTCTTGCTTCGGCTTAACATGAGTCCTTTAGACTCCAAAATACTTCTCCACAATTCAAGTTTCCTATTAACAGTGTCTTTGGTCTTATCAGTAAGCACAATATCATCTGGAAAAAGCCTACACTACGACACTTTCTATTGAATATCTTTTTTTAGTTCATCCATTACTAAGGCAAAGAGATAAGGACTAAGAGTCGAACCTTGGTGTACACCTACCGTTATAGGAAAATAACTTGATATTCCATTACAAGCTTTCATATGTGTGATAGTCCCATCACACATATCCTTGATTCATTACATAATTTAATTGTATTTTTTTCTTCCCAAGAGCCCATCATAAAACTTTTTTTAGGACCCTATCATATGCTTTCTCGAGATCTATGAACATTATATGTAAGTATTTCTTCTTTTTTCGATACCTTTCCATTAATTATTGCATCAAGAAAATGGCTTCCATGGTACATTTTCCTGGCATGAATCCAAATTGATTTACAAAAACATTTGTCACTCTCCTCAAGTGATGTTCAATAACTCTCTCATAACTTCATAGTATGGCTCATAAGCTTAATGCCTCTACAGTTAGAACAATTTTGGATATCTCTCTTGTTTTTGTAAATAGGCACATGCATACTGTTCCTCCAAGCATCAAATATCTCATTTGTATGAATAATTTTATTGAAAAGATTGGTTAGCCATTTTATTGCTACATCCCCCAATCCTTTCCACACTTCAATAGGGACGTCATCGGGTCCCAAAGCTTTATTATTCTTCATCCTCTTTAAAGTCTCCTTAACTTCATGTGTATTAATTCTGCACACAAATCTTCTATTCAGATCATCATAAGCATCCTCCAAGTCCACCCCACTTTTATCGCCATCCCCATTAAGAAGTTTGTTAAAGTAGTTCATCCATCTTCTATTTACATCTTCATCTCTTACGGAAAGTTTTTATGTTCATCCTTGATGCATCTAACTTGGGTGAGGTTCTTTACTCTCTTATCCCTCATTTTTGCAAGTTGGTATCTACCTTTTTCACCATCCTTGCTCCCAAGATTTTTATACAAATCGGCGAAAACCTTGCCTCTAGCTTTCTGCACTGCTTTCTTTGCATTTTTTTATCACTAATATAAAATTTTGCAAGTTGATATATACCTTTATCAAACACTTATAATTTAATAAATTAATTTTCAACTACCAACTTCCAGTTTTCAATTAACAACATACTTTTCATCTTTCAGCTAACTTTCTAACTTTTAACTAGCTTTTTAGCTAGTTTTGTCAAACATAACCTAAAATTTATTATTATGTTGTTTCAATCCAATTTAGTCATCTAGATATTTCTTTTGCATTAATAACTTGAATTTAGCATATAAATGATTGTTGGAATTTTTATCCATAATACTGAACTTAAGTATAAGAGACTTTACAACAACTCATAGTGTTCTTTGAAAAAATGTTTAATTGTTACTTTAACTAAAAATATTTTTGAGTTTCAATACACTTTTAACTTTTAAGTTTAATATTAAGAAAATAAATAGTAGTATTGTTAAGATGGATTTTGCTTTTAATATTTGATCATATTTTGAAATATTGATCTTTCATTAGATTTCTTTTTGAAAAACTAAGAAAGAAATTTTTTAATTTAATATACTTTAAATACTACATTGTATATTTATATGAATCTTTTAATTAATTTGTTATATTAATAAGCAGGGTTAAATATATCACATACTAAATGACTTTGCTTCATGACGTCAAGTAGGCATTTTGGGTAAAAAAAATATTTTACAAAATTAACATTGTGTTTATAACTATAAATTAGAGAGAATATTTAGACTCTGTTTTTACCAAACTGGGTTAAAAATTATATACCCAAATGGGATAGTATGAAAATTATTTTCATGACAATTTTTTTTTTTGTCACTTAGGACATAAGAGATTGTGCCACTTTAAGTGACATTTTTTGCTCTTTATTTATCCAGTACCTGGAGTCACCACCCTTAGTGTGTAAACTTACTATGCCATATTTTACTTTTTATATTGGTTATACGCATAAAATAAATGATGTAAACAAAAACTCACTCTACAACAATTATACATATAATCGATGTAAAAAGTAGAAAATGGCAAAGGAGGTTCCCCCACTTAGGGTGACACCTTTTACTATAGACAAATGGAGAGCAAAAAATGTCACTCAAAGTGACATATCCTACATCTTATGTTGCATAAAAAAAACCTATCACGTAACTAGTTTTCATATTACACATTTTGGGTAAATTATTTTTTAATTCATTTTTTAATCTTGTTGCCATGTTTGCTAGGATATGTCTACAAATACATGAGACATAAAAGAACGAAGGCACGATAGTGAAAGAGAAGGTAAGAAGATTCTTTAAAGAAGGATTTGAAGAAAACTTGAGGGGGAGACATTTGTTAGATGGTGTAATTTTGTATTCTATTTCAAGTGAAGATAATGTCTCAGTGGCTAGTTTTCAAGAGGATGAAGTGAAAATGCCATTTGGGATTGTTGAAATTTGAAAAGCCCGAGTCAGGATAATTTCAACAAATATTTTTGGAATACTTTGAAGGGAGATATTATGAGGTTTGTGGAGGAATTCTTTGCTTATGGTACCCTACCAAAAGGATGCAACTCTTCATTTATTGTTTTGATACCAAAAGTTGAGAATGCACAAGGGTTGGGAGATTATAGGCCAATATCTCTTGTTGGATGTATGTACAAGATTGTGGCCAAGTTGTTGGAAAATAGAATCAAGGTGTTACCAAGAGTCATTGATAAGAAAAAAAAAACAAAGTGTGTTCTTAAGTAGAAGACATCTTTTACATAGCATGATTGTGACTTATAAAGTGGTGGATGAGGCGATGAGGAAGAAAAAACAAGGCTTGCTCTTTAAAGTGAATTTTGAAAAGGCAAATATTGAGTTCTTGTGATAAGTGGATACATTGGATCATGTAATACCTTGCTTCAAGCTTTGTATTTGTGCTAGTCAATAGGAGCCCTACAAATAAATTTAAATAACAAAAAAGGTTAAGACAAGGGAATCCTCTGGCACCTTTTTCATTCCTAGTGGTGAGTGAAGCGTTAAATCCACATCACTGGTATTAATTATGGAAAACCATTAGCAATGCAAATTGTAAGGGTGATGAGTTTTATATGATGACTAACATTATGCTCAAGTGTTTCAATGTTAAACTTATTAATAAGGAGATATGTTTATTTTATAACCCGACTAATCACACTAGAAAGAGATGGATCCAAAGGCTTTGCAGATATGAGACAATATAGTTGATGATGAATTAAAGGAATTAATTGGTACTACCTATACCAACGATATGCATCTACTTTTCGATAGCCCATCACTTAAGAAATCCATAGTTAAATGTATCTGGCTTGGAGTAGTTATGGGATGGATGACCTTATGACAAGTTTTCAAAAAGCGTGTGAATGAGGACAAAGCACACTGAAAAGTCTAGTGTTAGTTTATAGGTACAGTCATTGATCCTGAAAGCAGCTGAAACAAATTGTTGAGGTCTAAAAAATGGTTAGCTATGGATTTATAATTGGTGGAAGGTTCTGACCTACAAGGAAGTTTAGTGAAGTGTCATCATGTGAAGTGTTGTAGTGTGAGATTCGTCAAAAAGTCGATAATCAGGGGTGTTACAAATAGTATCAAAGCAAACCTCTTTTCTAGTACAATGTGGTTTAAGGACAAACCGAGTAGAAGCTGGTGAACATGTAACACCTCAACAAATCACACTAGAAAGAAAGAGATCCAAAGGATGTGTATGAGACTGTACAGTTGATAATGACTTAAAAGAATTAATTGGTACTACCTATACCAACAAGATGCATCTATTTTTTGGTAGCTCATCACTTAAGAGCTTCATAGTTAAGCATACTTGGCTTGGAGTAGTTGTGGGATGGGTGATCCTCAGGGAATTTTTCCAAAAAGCATGTGAGTGAGGACAAAACACATTGAAAAGTCTCGTGTTGGCTTGTGGGGATAGTCATTGATCCTAAAAGCAAGCCAAACAAATTATTGAGGTCTCAGAAAGAGTTACCTATGGAGGATTCTGATCAGTGGAAGGTTCTAACCAACCAGAAATTTGAGTGAAGTATTATTGTGTGAAGTATCATAGTGTGAGATTCATCGAGAAGTAAACAATCAGAGGCGTTACAAATGGTATTAGAGTAAACCTCTATTCTAATATGACATGGTTCAAGGATAAATGGGAAAAGCTGATGGACATGTAATACCCTGACAAATCATACTAGAAAGAGAGGGATCCAGATGTTGTTCAAGTATGAGATTGTCCATTTGATGATGACTTAAAGGAATTAATTGATACTACCTATACCAACAAGACGTGTCTACTTTTCAGTAGTCCATTGCTTAAGAATTCCACAATTAAGCATGCTTGGCTTGGAGTAGTTATGAGATGAATGACCTTCTAGGAAGTTTTACATAAAGTGTGTGATCGAGGACAAAACACGCTTAAAAGTTTTGTGTTGGTTTGTGGGGACATTCGTTGGTCCTGAAAGCAGTTGAAGTAGATTGTCAAGGTCTTAGATAGGACTACCTATGGAGGGTTCTGACCAATAAACAAGTTGAGTGAAGTGTCACTGTGTGAAGTGTCATTGTGTGAAGTGTCATAATGTGAGAGCCATCAAGAAGTTGACAGTCAAGGGTGTTACATTCATGCATTAGGAGGTGCTCAAAATGATGCTTAGAAATGTTGTCTCAGAATATCTGTCAAGAATGAAGAACTCAAAAGATTCTTTGAATCCTATCTGCATGATGAAGAATGCTTCCCTCTAACTACTTGGTTTTGGAAAAGAACAAGACAACAAGGGCTGACATATAAGACTCAACAAGCCCCAGTCAGAAGATTCCCAACATCAAAATGAAGCTGTATTAAAGTGTACATCAGAATGATGAAGAAATTGACTCTAAAGACTATACTTCAGAATGTAGTTCAAAATAATTCTCTTTTGCACCTCAAAGACAACATTTCAACTTTCATACGTTGTCACACACACTGAGGGAACATAAAAAAGTGAATGCTAACTGCATTAGAAGATACAATCAAGTTGAAAGCTGAAATTGTCCATGAGAAGAACTAATGTGGATCTTCAAAATGGAAGATTGTAGACATTATGCAGTCTAACCTTGGACAAAACATTAACACACCAATAATTGTACCTTCACTTTGATCTTATAAAGCATTCTAATTTTGAATGCTTTGTGCTGTGAAAATGTGTTAAGATTGATGAAGTTGTGCTACTTCAGAAAGACATAACGGTTGAACTTCATCAAAAGGATCTACTTCAAGTATGGATCCTTTCTCAGCTAACATCAGAATCACTATTTTGTCATGTTACTTCAAAATGCTCATCAGAAAGGTTCCTCAGAATGGGAACCTCAAAATTACATGGCAACTGTCATCTCTGCCTACTTCATTCAAAAGTTTATCAGTTGAGTGGGCTGCAGTTCAATGATCTTCTTTGGAGCTTTAAGAGGACATCATGAAGCTAAGTTGAAGCCTTCCAAGTGAGAAAAACTCGAGCCAAGATCTCTGTGTGAGAAATCTGGCATTGTTGCTTCAACCCTCTCATTAGAAAGTGACCCATTTTGTAAAACCTTGTAAACTGCCATAGATTTAAGATAGAAGTGTGATATTGAAACTTCCTGAGTTGAAACCTTCTTGTAAGGAGAAATTTCTATTTGTGCAGTCAAAACACAGAGACCCTTTATTGTTGAAAGTCCAACAAGTGTCTGACAAAGGTTGTAACTAGTGTTGTAGCTGGTCTAGATGTGGCCTGGTGTGAAGTCAAGTGGGGTTGCTGACAGGTTGTTGAAATCTAGTGGTTTGTGGGTCTTATAATGATTCGTTGTGTTAGTAAAATCTCATCTCGGAGGGTAAGGATTAGACGTAACCCAAGTTTGGGACTGTAATAACCATGGAAAAAATAAAATAATAAAAAATTTAAATTTACTATATTCCGTCACAAAAAGCGTTAGCGACGGATTTTGCGACGGCCAGATAGTGGCGCCGTTAGCGTGGGAGGCGCACCAGAGTGGTGCGATTAGCGCCAAAAATGGCGCCAGTAGCGCCAGAGTGCACCAGAACACCTATTCTTTTGAAAATCTGGCACAGTTAGCGCCAGAAGTAGCGCGCGGTTAGTGCTAGGACGCGATCTGGGGCACTATAAAAGGCCATTTCACGCGTTTTGGGCCCAAAACTCTTCCTTTCTTCTTCCTCTGGACGTTTTCCACCATTGTTGAGCTTGGGAAGCTCCATACCACTCAACCATTGACCAAAACACTTCACACCTAACATGAAACTTGTAGGAAATCATCCTATGAGTTAGAATCCTTCATCACTTTTTCCTAAAAACCATCAAACGGAGAGATCATTTTCTCGAGGGAACTTCTCAAAACTTGAGTTTGGCGGGGAAAGGAGGCGATTTACGGACACCCACGCTTGGAGAAGTGATCCTCTAGCATTCCTTGACTATTTAGAGGTAAGAAACTCAGGTTTTACCGTTTGATTTGTGAAATTGTTCTTGAGGTGAATAGTGACCCATTTGAGTTAGAGCTGGAATTAGGCTTGGGTCCTTTAGAAAAGTATGCTCAGGAGGTTGTTGTGATGAAGGATTAGCTTTGTAATATTGATTTTATGGACTTTGATATTTGGCTCTAAGAAATGTATGTGTAGGAAGAATGTTGGTTAAATTGGTGATTGTAGGACATGCATGAGCCTTGATGCTTATACAATATGTGCTCAGAAGGCTATATAAACGGTGAAATTGTGTTGAAGTGACTGTTTTAGTCATATTGTTAATCCTTAAGTTTTGGGCCTGACTAATATTAAACTCTTTGAATTGGTTGATGCAGAGTCTTTGGGAGACTCTAGTGCCTTGGTTAGGCCGAGATAGATCCTGCTGAGGGTCTATGAGTTGACTATAAGGTGGTTAGTTCTGATAACTTTAAGATAGAAGACAAAGAGGTTTAAATGGAAAGGAATTGCTTTTCTTTTCTTTTAAACGGTTGAGGACCGTTGATAATTCTTGCTTGTGTGTGTGCCTTTTTATAGGGCGTGACACCAAGGATGTTAGTGGCGGAGACCATGGTCCAGGATTGGACAGCAGAACACTGCATTGCCAAGTAAGCTCTTTGTTCTTGGGAGTGTTTCTCATTGACTGTGTTCCACCATACTCCGAGGGAGTGATGGTTATTGTATGTCATGATGCATGTGTATTGAAATTGTGTGTTACTGCTTTGATTGAGGACATGTATATGATATACACTGTGATGATATGTTGTGTGATGGATGAGATTCTCTGGCCAGTAGAATAGATTAGATATGACGTAAATCCTGAGTGAATGAGAGCCCTTCAGTGGATGATCTTCCTCAGGCAGTGGTTGAGAGTCCTGAGTGAATGAGAGCCCTTCAGTGGATGATCTTCCTCAGGCAGTGTATGGAAGTCCTGAGTGAATGAGTGCCCTTCAGTGGATGATCTTCCTCAGGTCAGGTTATATATGTTGTATCTCTAAGAGAATGTGCCATGAGTGGATGAAATTCTCTTAAAAGAGTCATATATGTATGAGTAAAGTCCTGAGTGGATTTTCCTCAGGCAATGGTACATATAGATATATTTATATGTTGTTTTGTGTTGCATCCTGATGTTGGTGGTGTCCAACGAAATGACATCGGTGTGATGATATACCTATGATCTGTTTATGAGAGCCGTGATGGCGAGTTAGTGTGATGATAATTTTAATACCATATATCATGGAAGTGAACCAGGGGGAGGAAAGACCTCTAAGAACCCTAAGTTTACTGAGATTTTTATCTTACCCCTGTTGGGGATGTTGTTTTACAGGTGATACATCTGGCAGAGATGATGGATCCCAGGGTGGAAGGCCCCAATAGGGACAACCACTATATAGCTACCTGACAGTATTTTGAGAGCTCCGTGGCTCTTTGCTCATGTATTTGACACTGTTTTGTACCCCTGTGAGGGAAGATGTGTGTGCATATATTTTGTATCCTGTATGGATTATGATATACAGACGAGATATATGTATATCTCATATTATGTACATGTGGTTTATTCTCCTGATATATCTGTATAAACATTGTTGATGTATTTGTCGTTCTTTATGTTATTTAGATCGATGAGGCTGGCTATAGAGTATTGGAATTCGTATATTTAATTTAAGGTTACGTACCATACATAATGAATCGAGAAATATGGTTTTGAAAGGAAAACGCTTCCGTTGTTTTAAATCTTTGATTTTAATTAAATTAATTTACTGCGCTAATCTGATTAAGTAATTGTTTAATACACCAGATGCATACGGGGTGTTACAGGGACGAACTAGTATAAAAATTAATGTGCATCATCTTCTTACTCTCTATGCAGTGATTTGTTGTTTGATCCTTTTACTGGTTTTGATAATCATAAAGGCATAATCTCTGTTTTATAAATACTCTTAAAGCTGAATATTTTCATTAAAGTCTTTTCAACCAAACAACCTTTTTGAAATAGAGCACTAAATTGTGAAAACTCATTTTGAAGAACTGCTTGCATTTTCGTTCTAAGTTTATAATAGTTCTTCATTTTGAATTGTCTTATTATGAACTTATATAAGAAGTTTGTTTATTTTCAAAAAGGACTTTAAAGTTTGTGAAAACACAATACAATCCCTTTCTTGTGGTATTTTTGCACTTTAATTGGATTTAGAGCTTAACTCTCAGGGTTAAGTGTAATGACCCGCCACGTCGCTACTGTATTGCTAACTCATAACCATGATATATATTCATTTTAATATGAAGAACGCCCCCGTGGTGATTTATGAAAATGGTGATGAATTTTTCGCGAGCATATAACGACCATCATCGTAGCATATACATGTAGATCAAGGTACTCATAAAACATTTCAAATATGTGTACGCACTTACAAGACATAATTTAATTACAAGTACAAGGATTATGTCTCAAAAAGAAATATACATCAAGTGTTTTACAGTGAAAAGAGAAGTAAAAGAGAAATAAAAGTCAGGGGGTGATTGGCAAAATAAGGAGTGCATCCATTAAAACAAGGGGTGCGTCTAGCAAAATGCAACTCCTGCCCGGGATCAGGTCCATTGACATCCCGACAAAACACGACGGCTCCAAACAACCCGACCTTCCCCCAAAAGCACCTACTGCTGCCCAGCTGCTCACACGAACCCGGTTGGCAATCATCACAGGTACCAAACCACAATATACAACAAAGAAAGGTGAGTTCATCATACTAAATAACAACAATAAATACAACAGGAAAGGAGCACAACCCGGTCAATAAGCAACACGGTGATCAACATATCAATACAACATTCCAAGCATTCATCAAACGCCAACATATACGAACATCCACAACCATTTCATAAATCAACTCATAAAATCTAGCATGATGCATGCTCCTGACTCAATTCTCATTATGCAATGTGGTACCATCCCGGAAATGGGTCATCCCTGTGGTCAGATGATGCAATAGCTTTTCAGGGTCACTCCGTCGTGCACAGGAATCACCCCTCCATGGTGATCAGCCAATGGGTGTCAGAAGGAGTTCCCAACAGACGTGTCCCCCCAGTACCTCTGTACCCTACAGCCAATCATCAACCCCATTTTCGCCATGCAAATGTCGTATGTCACGTAGGCACCATCAATGTATGACCCGACTAGGAAAACAATCCTTCCTCGCAAGGGTAGCCCGTCATACACCCCCTATGTAACATACCGTCCACACAAGGACCCAACGATGCACTGACTGTGGCCCTCGCAAGGTTTACCACCACCCAGTCCTAGCATCTTACGGTTTATCTCCCACACATAGACTCGACGATGCACCGACCGTGGTCCGTCCTTGCAAGGTTTACCACTACCCAGTCCCGACATCTCACTGTTATACATAGAATATCCAAACGTATTCCTCATCTCGAACCATCACATAGGCCAAGTTCGAATGCCACCAACGTAATCATATACGTCATCTACCACACGTACAACAAGTGAACTGGTGTGAAGTACGAGGTGTCCAGGTTGGCACTTAGACATATTATCTCAAGGTAAGAATCCGAACAAGGTCGGACGAAAACGGACGAGGTCGGTCAAGGTTGGTATAACTCAGACAAGGTCGGTAGGGGTTAGTCAGAGAAGTAAAGTTTGGGTAAGAGGAGGCAAGGGTAGCAAAACGGACGAGGTTTATAAGAACCCGGGTTGGTATTTCACCAATTCACACAAGGGTGTAAGGGAACCCGATAGCTCATTTTCCAAGGGCAGACAAGCTCTGTCGAGTAAGGAACCCGGCAGTTCTCAAGAAAAGGGTTTGGACTTATCAATTCTAAAGGGAACGTCCCATCCCGGGGTGAGGAACCCGGTCTCTCTAAAAAAAGGAAGGATGAGCTTCTAGAAGCGACACGTGTATGTAACCCGGTTGTTTAGAAAAAGGAACACAAGCTCAACCGAGCAGGGGAACCCGATGGCTCTTCTCCCAAGAAGGCACGAGTTCATCCGAGTTACATAACCCGATAGCTCTCTCTCTCTCTTTGGTGAGGTAACTTTAGTTCAACAGCTCCAACGTATCACCTGGGTAAGGAACCCGATATACCTTAACAAACGAAAACGAGTCTTAACAACTCTGAGGAAACAATCCTCGGGTAGGTGACCCGGTCTATGGACGTCCGCCAACAAAGTCTAACTTACGTCCTGCATGCATGCCACGTAACCCGGTCAACTCGGTCTACCCATCCCGGTAGCCGACATCAAACAAAGGATTTATGGCTATGTGTAACCTGGCCAACCCATCCCGGTACTTATCACCTTCACGAACACTTCCGCAAGTGTCTTAGAAGCCTTTCAGCATCAAAATACGAACTTCATACATGCACGGGGAGTTCTTAAAACATCTTCTCCCCCCACAAGAACACCAAACATCAACACAAAACAACATAGTAGTATTCAATAGATTCAAGACATACCACCTCCCCTTCATAAAAGACGTAGCTTTTCTGGGAAGACCACCACATATACCAGGGACATGCAGTTATCATCACGGCTGGACTCCCTGGCCCCCAAACCGTGGTACCTAAAGCTGTTAAGAAGCACGATAAACTCCCCTTACCTAACTAGGAGTTCGTCCACGCTTCACGACGGTTCGTTCCCTACCTTTGCTCTGACCACAAAGTTCTCCTTAGTGTCAGGATTCCGCAACAGCTACGGTGGTTCTTGTATGTTGAGGATAACAAAGAAGGGGTTGGAAACAAGAGGTTTCTGGGTGAGTTTTAGGGAGAAAACAGAGGAAACGCAAAGGTAGAAGAAGGAAGAGTAAGCTTGTTGCTGTGCCAGCCAGCTGCTTATAAACACGACTGACACAACACGTCTTCCTAACGTGCTCAGCCAGCAACCACAGCACAGCAAAGCTAACTTACGTCCAATACCCATCAAGCACGTATACCAAGACAAAGGCACTCAAACAACAAGTTGTGAATAAATAATTTATCAATCAACATAACACATGTAATTTAATTAAGATAAAACACACATCAAACATCCCGATTAGCAACTTATAATCTAGGTTGTTACATTAAACATACTTGACAGTGTGAGAGAAAGATCGATTATAAAAGAAGTGATGACTGGATAAGATCCAATAGTGTTCACACCTGAAGCATCAATGAGTTTGTTCTCTCCAAAACAAATGTAGAAACCGATCAACAACAAATGAAACTGGAATCTAATTGTCTCTAATTTGGTTTCTCAATTTGCATGTTTTTGCTTTTTTTATTTATTGTTGATTGATTTGGTGGTTGTTCACGATTATTGGTTGCTATCATTGTAAGCGGTGGTTGCGTTCGTGTTCAATGGTTGCTACCATTGTTAGAGACCCACCCCCACTATGTTCTGCCACATCCCCACCATAGGCAATCAACTTGCATAACTCTTTCAGCAACTAGATCTCAAATGCATATACATATTGCATAAAAAATTAAATTTTGTGGGTGGGTTGAGATTTGCTTTAACAAAAACAAATGAAAGAAGCTTTGGAAAGAGAAGGTCCTTTCACGATAAGTCTTCTTGGTAATTTTGTGTGGTCATGTGAGACAAGGGTAATTTTGGAAAGAGAAGTTTTTTTGATAAGTTAAATTAAATAAATATTTTATAACCAAATATGTTGACAAGTGTCACTAATCAATAATTGAGAAGATGTTCGGTTACTTTTGCCAAAGGATATAACAATTTTTCTTTGCGATAATTTTTAGCCATCAATATTTAAATATTATTAATGATGATAACTTTAAATCAATGGAAGAAATATTGTGAATCATTAAAAAATTAAAACAACTATAAATAAATTCTTAAAAGAAACGATCAAATAAAAAAAGATAAAAAATTAAAATAATCATTTAGTCAAATATAAAATACGTGGGAAGTAATATTCAAACATTCGATGGGTGTTTGATTCGATTTCTCTTAAATAATCAATTATTTTCATTAATATCATGAAAATTTTAAAAAATACAATTATCTTTATAAATTTATGTACCAAACATGCTGCATCCTGCATGAGTATCCGTTGTCCTATCCTGTCATGCTCCTCTACTTTTAAGAAAATAGAAAGGAAAAGGAAAAAAAAGAAAAATAATAAAGTAAGAGTTTCGAACTTTGATGCGATTCTAATTCTACATTCCAAAGAGGAACGTGGTCTAATAGACACGACAAGCTGTCTATTGCGTGGGGGGGCCCTTTTCTATCGCCGTTTTAACGGGCAAATCACAAATGCCTCTCTCTTATCTTTTTCTTGGTCTTGGATCCTCCCTATGACTAGTTCAAGTTTCTTCTTTTATGATTATGCAATTATTGACTTCACTCCCTTTATATATAAAAAACAAATCACGTGATTTATATTCCGGTACGTTCAATTATAAGGACACTTTGTACTTCCGCCATAGAAAATTTTCACTATTAGTTGTTGGAATAATCAAAATGTAGCGTACACATTATGCATTATATGAATGGCATATTTTTATCATGTTCCCCGAAGTTTGACGCATTACCTATAGTTGAAATGCTTGATCGACATACTTATTTGCATTAAGAAGTACATAATTTTTCCTTGTAGTTGAAATCATTAACTTGCAGTATTTTTTTAGTGTGTATTAATGAATAATGATATCTACAATTGACAAATGAAGATAAATATCTTCAAAACTTTGTTAACAGCATATTTGTTAATGAATGATTCTTATACTGCCGCACATTTAAGATTTTCTAGTCACAACATTGAAATGAATAAATCCTTATGATATTTTTAAAAAGGGATAAAATACATTTTAAGTTTTAACATATTAAGTATTTTTAATATTTAGTAGTCCTGATAATATTTATTATCAAGAATAAAACATGAGAATATTATTTTTTGGGTATATTATAAAAAAATATGTTTAGTTAACTATTAAAAATAGTTAGAAATATTTTTTACATGTTCAGGAATAATTAAAACATGTGTTTATTTGACATTCCCCCCTAGGAATATATATAATAATTACTGAGATATTCTTATTATTAAACTTTGTTAAAAAACATACAAATATGTCAAAAAGTAAGCACAAATGTAACACCTCATAGAAAAGTTGCAAAAAACATCACACGAAAGTCCCAAAAAATATCACTATAACCCATCATGTTCCTATCATTATATTTACTCATGATTATATTTTACCCAATAAACGTATAAGAAGAAAGCATTAAGAGGATAATGAGATAATGGACAGTAAGACTAATATATGTATATTTTTACTCACCAAAGTGATTAATGCCTCACGAAAATAAATATTTTATATTCCCTCCGCCAAAATTAAATATTACTAAAAGGTGAAATTATGACTTATCCAAAAATATAACATTTTTAGGGTTAATTATGTTATTACATTGTAATAATTAATAAATGCGGGATTTTTTTTTTCTCTCATGAGACAAATACTCCTTTATTTTAATTTTTTAATTAGTGAACGTGGCGGCAGTTTATCATACATAAATTTAAATTTATGATTTTAAAAGTAGTTAGTCGCAAGAGTAGTCAAGTAAACTTTATCCATAATATATACAGAGGATTGAAACTTAGGTCGATCAATTAGAGGAGGGCTTTATCTGTAAAAAAGAAGAGGGCTTTATCTAACACCATATCCCCGATTCAATGGCCAGGTAGTTTTACAAGTTTATTTATTTGAGTAAGAAAAATTAGAGAATTAAATTATTTTTATTATTTTAAATATCAATTTATTTACTTTTAGTAATTTATATTTTTGTTATTTTTAATTTTACAATGTTAACATTTTTTAAAATGATCTTCATGATATATGATGTGATATGGTTAGATGATGCATTATGCATATAGATCATGCCATTGTAAAGTGGTGATAAAGACTAATTTAAAAACTTATCCATGAGAAAAAAACTAATATTTTTGTTAAAAATATTAAAACTAAATAATACCATATTCAACCTAATAACATATTTAACCTAATGTTAAATTTATGATCATTTACAAAGTTATTAGATTGTGTCACCACTAATCACTGCTGCTGAAAAGTGATTCACTGATTCTTTAATGCTTAAAAGCTTACAATAAACGTATTACGTGAGCAACAAAATTCTGAGTTCTGTATGAATGGATAACATATAATTGAGATTGATTACTTTGAACAACAAAATAATTAACGCTCTTTCAAAGTGAAATTCTTATCAAATGTGAAGTGATTAAATTGACATTATTGATGATGAGAACCTTACATGGTACAAGGCACTTCTTTTATGGTGATTAAGTGTGAGCTGGAATGATGCATAATAAATGTTCTAACAGTCGTTTATTGACTTGAATATAAAATATCAACTACTCTTGCTATAACGTATATACAAGTGTATCCATAATTGTAACTAATTAATCAATACAGTTCGTTTTAGCTGACTTTTATAATTATCGTTCTTTTGGAAGCGCAGTTTAATTTAAGTAATTTATTCCATTATAGTTGCGTAATTATTCCTCTAGTACTTATTCTTATGTTCGTTTTTTAAAAAAGTGCTTATTATTATGCTATTCTTTCTGTTGCTTTAAACTCCGTTTTAATAATAATGTGCTATCTTACTATATATAAATACACCCTTATACGTGTCAGATCAAAATATTTCAAGCCCTTTTTATGGTGAATGAGATGACAACCCTCCAAATATCTCCAGAGCCAGAGGATATAATCATATATCGGAGAATAAAAATTTCGAGGTATGAAACCACAAAAGAAGACTAAATATTGGATTTTGAATGTCCATTATTTGTCTATGTATTTTTTTTATTAAAAGAAATTATTAATTAAAAGGCATGCTCAATTTTTTTCATTATTATATATGTTTTTGTTATATAAATGAGAATGTATGAAGTTAATGCAATACTAACTTTAAAAGACTCACTTTTCATCCTCATGTTCATTTTTTTATTTATTATAAATCAAATGATTCTAATATGTAACTAATCTCAACCATTAGATTTCAAAGAAATGTACGATGAAGATGAAAAATAAGTTTCTTAAAATTATTTTTTAAGTAATTTAATCCCTCTTATATATATATATATATATATATATATATATATATATCAAAATAGTCTTTCATTGCGATGTTGTTAGAATCAAGAACATTGGATAATATCTTATATCTTAAAATCTCATAAAAATATTAAATTTTAATGGATCACTATATTTTATTGAGTATTACAAGAATACTATAATCCAACACAGGTTTGAAATTAGAATTCTTATCTTATGCCTTGTTCTTATCATATTTTAAAGTGTCCAATATTGCTTTACTTTCTAATACTTATTTTATTAAAAGAACTAACCAGCGCCTAATGGACTAGAATTGAAAAAATGCCCAAAACTTTATGAAAACCAACATCCAATATGCCAAGACCATTTGAATATCCAAAATGGAGATAAATAACTTACACAAAGTTTTCTAAGTTATTTATCGTCTAATGATCATATAGTGCACGAGTGTACACATCATGAGGTTGATTTTGCTTGAAAATTTTTGTACCTTTTTATTCCCTCATTTTATCAAATTATTCTTATAATTTGAATTTCAAGTGTGAACCAAAGTGAGACGGAAAACGAGAATATTCTTTGCAAATCCATTTTTGTACAAGTAGTGGAGACAACAATATTTGTTGCTAAAAAAAAGGAGAATATTGTTGTCCCCTTTCTCTCTCCACCCCAAGCTGCCACATAGCATCTTTTTTAGCTGTCAGATAATGATAAATTTTGTTAAGTTTCTGATCCCACAATTGATACTTTTTCTAAATCCTATAAAAGGAGAATCAAGCACATCACACAAGGCATGCAATAAGAAATATTCAAGTGTTGCGAAAGTGTTGCTTTGATACAAGTCTCTGGACAATCAAACACAAGTGCTAAAAGTGTTATCCTTTGCTTACAAAAGTTTCTTGTAATTTATTCTTAAATGTATATCCTTTCTCTGAAAGTTAATTTGAAATTGTATTTCATTCAAACTATTGTTTGAAAAGCTAAGAGTGGTTTAATGATCAAATAATAGTTGGTGTTTATCAATCTCAAGGGGAGATTAAGGGTGTGTTAGAAGTGACATAGAGAATACTTGTGTAAGTCATAAGTGACCGTGTAGAATACTCACTTTGTAATCAAGTGTTTATACTCTCTCTAGCTATGAAGCTTTAGCTTGTTTTTTCTTGAGTTCATTTTAACACACGTTGGACGCACATCTTCTTGGTGAAATCTGTTTTTAGAAAATTATTTTTAGCTTCTTTGGACGAATTCTAGCTAAAACCTTGTTTTACAAAACTTGGCTAAAAATTGTCTTGGATGATCTTTTGATCCATCTATATTCTAAGTGCCCTGCCTTATATGCTTTTGGAAAAAATTTATCTTTCAGAAAAAGTTTAAAGTTTTCACTCACTATTCAACCTCCCCTTCTATTGTCTTCAATTTACTTCACATGCTTATTAATTTTGTTTTTTAAATGATATCAAGTTAGTATATTTTTTATGGTAAAGATGTTAAATTAGTATGCCTAATCTTCTACGCTTTTAAAATATCTTCTTAACAATTATTTTAATATTTTGTAAAATATTATTAGTGTTTCAAAATGATTATTGAAAATGCTAAATCTTGAGGTGTGACTTTCTAAAACTATTATACTAGGGTGTGATTCTTAAAAAGTTTGTCTAACATGATAAACAACTAACATAATCGAAATATGGGATCTGTCTATCTTGAGGGACCTCCTCATGTGTCCCATGATTAATGGCTAAAATAAGTGAGGACTGTCATAAGGACATTGCACTAGAATATAATTAAAAAAAGAAATTGAAGAGTGACGATTCATTGACACTACCATTTTCATCGTTATCATCTTTGATCACTGGCACCACCATCTCCGTTCATCGAAACCACTATCTTTGTCAACGCCATATCCGTTTAGCGATACCATTATCTTCGTTCACATACACCACCATCTCCTTTCACCAACATTACCATCTTTGCTACTGCCATCTCTCTTTTTCATTTTTTTTTAATTTTAGATCCAAGCTTCTTGACGGCAATGAGACCCTTGTTTCTGGTGTCCTTTCTCTACACAAACGAAATCATATCCAAAGCACCCAACAAATAGATCGAAACTACATCTACACAAATGAAACCAAATCAAAACTAGATCTATACATACAAAATCAGATCAAAAGAAGATTTGCACATAAAAAATCAAATCAAAACCAAATCTGCACATACAAAATCATATATTGTAAAGACAAATATCACAAGAAGGGGGGTTGAATTATGATTTTAGAAATTTTTAAAGTCTTTTCACAATCAAACAAAGTTTTCGTCTGAAAGAGAAACTGCGTAAAAACAAATAACAAATTTTGAAAAACACAGACAAACGACAAAAACAATTTTGCAACATAGAAGATACTTTCCAACGTCTAAAAACAAATTTAAACCCTAGGTTAGTAATGTAGAAGAAAAGAAAATAAAGGTTAATACCCCAAGAAGTATGTCACTGTTACTTCACATTTGACAAACTACTAAATCCCGCTAACTTCTCACAAGTTACAAGAAGTATGTCACTGTTACTTTTGGCTTCACAAATCAAGCTCTACCCCAAGCTTGATCAATACCCAATATTCTTTGTCCTACTAAGTCATTGCCGACTCTAAACAAATCAAAGGAGATTTAATTTTTGTATTTGAGCAATGACTAAATCTATGATCATTCTAAAGACAAATATACAATCAACACTTAGTATTTTCTCTCAATATGATCAAATTGTTTTGAGAGCTTTTTCTAACTTTAAAATAATATACAAAAATATTTTTATAGAAAGAATGAGTGTTGTCTCCATGTTCTTCAAAGCTTATGGTATTTATAGACTTCATCTTCAAGTGTCTGTTGTCTCACAATGAGTAGAATTCTTCACTTGCTCTTCGTTTGATAGAAGTGATTGTTGGGGAATTTAATGCTTACATTAAATGCTCGTTCCTTCTTCATGCAAATAATCCACTCTTATAGGATTTCATGTTGATCACTGTTAGTATATGGATGTCCTAGAGACAATCTTTTTTCATTAGATTAGGACGTACATGTACTTTTCATATTGTCATGAATAAATTATAATCGTTCTTTATCTTGTTTCATATTCTGTCTCGATATCATTATTAATATATGAGTAACTGGATAAAACCCTTGGAATAGAATAGGTATCTCTTGAGTATCAGTGATGGGATCACGATCATGAGAATTCAAGGATACCAGATGTCTACTCCTAAATTTTAAGTTCCTAGTCTAGAGACACTGAGAATGAGGATCAGTGATTTCGGGTAAGACTAGCACGGCTTAACTACTTGTATGCAGATACAAGGTAAAGACCTCATGAGCTACAGACATGGAGATGTCTTAGCTAAAGTCGTGGGTGGACCTATAAGGGTATAGCTCGCACTAAACGGACCCACAAAGAGACTCTATGAGGAAATCTCACAGATAGTATCATTAGAGTAGTCTCTTATTATTTGGGTGTGTCTTTCCTTAGACCAGAAGTTTTCACCTAGACTGTGTTCTAGAAGACATGCTTTGATTGTATACCTCGTCTGCCTGAAACATGGAGACACATAGGTATACTTTTGGGCATGTCCTGAAAGAACACGAGTCTAGGGTGACTAGCTGAAGGAATTCGTCAAATCTCTGTGAAAGATTAGGTTATCTGTAAACCGAAGAAATCGGGATGACATTTACGGGACTAGGGAATCTATGCATAGTAAAAGAAATCATGAGATGATTTGCCTATAGAGTCAATAAAATTGGAGACTCCCTATTTCGTATTAAAGCTTACCCTAGACCGCAAGGGCTGATACGTTTCCTTACCCTAGGTTTTATGGAAAGGTAATCGAGATGAAAGGAAATACATACGAAAACCAAATAGATTTAATAGGATGATCTTGTCATTTACCTAACTAGTTCTGGGGCAACAAAGCATTGCTAGTGCTCTGTGTTGTCATTAAATGGGTAGTGGCCTTGTTGGGCTCGACCCAAACTTATTTATGTCAGTAGCTATGTTGGGCCTAATGGGTCACACACTAACACTTTATTGTCATGACATTATAGCATTAAAGGTTTTGGGCCTAATAATGGTTGTTGGCCCAAGAAAGAGTTTGGATACTTATCTTAAAGAGAAAGGGGCGCATGAATGGAGTTAATGGGCTTGGATAGTCCAAGACATTATTAATTAATTTAAATAGTTAAATTAATTATCTAATATTTAAATTTGATAATTTAAATTTTGAATTTAAATATTTGAATTTAAATATGAATTAACTATAGTAGTTAGTTTCATATCAAAAGGAGAAGATAAGAGCTAGATTTGAATTTGAATTCAACTAGAATCTTATCATGATCATGTCCTAGATTTTAGGAAGAATTTTGAGGGCTGATTATGGGCTTATACACGGCTGATATATTATTATATTTTGGAAAAATTAAATCCCAAGTAATTGACTTGGTCTTAGGAAGATAAGATAAGAGGTTGTTGGAAATTTTGAAATGCAACAACTCTATCTTATCTTCATGTGTGGGATGCTTCATGATCAGATTTTTTGGTTAAAAATCTGACTCAAACTCTTCTATAAAGTATGCTATTGTGATCATAGTTCTCTAATAATTTGAGAGGAAAAACCCTAATCTACTTTCCTCTATTTTCATGTGCCCCTTTGTGTGAGTGTTGGCTGAAAATTCAACCACCAATATCATCTATTGGTGAGCCTCTTAGATAAGTAAAAACACTTTAAAATATAACCTTCTTCCTCTCCATTGGTGTGCCTAGCCTGCCTCCTTTGTTTGTTGGTAGCCTTCAAGAAGTGTTCTTGAGTCTTGACAAGAAGTGGTGTGGATCAACATTAGAGGACTTGTATCTTCAAGCCTATCCTTGATCATCAAATTTCGAATATAAACAAGGTAACATCTATGTCCTAAAGAATGATTCTTGTGTGGTATGTGTGTTTCCGCTTTAAAAATTTTGTTTTTCTCACATGTCTTCGGGCTTCAAGGCCCTTTTCTTTCAATCACTTCAGCAGAAAATCATTTTACTTCCGTTAAAGCAGGTCTGCACAATAGAACGCATCTTTTTTTGATGGAGTTTAGCCCTTTAAGATCTTGAGCTTCATTTATTCTTCATAGGATTTGAAAAACACTAAGAGAATGTCTCTACAAAATGAATCTTAAACACATAGTATTAAATGAAGTCTTAAATGTTAACTCTTAAATATTGTATCAGATCATGACTTAAGCCTTCCATCGTTTGTTCCTTCAAACGTAGATTCGTGAAACACAATCTGATCACACATAAGACACAACTTTTATCATTTGTATTTATTTGCATCTAATCAAAACAATTATGGATCCTGATTCATCTTAAGGCACACATGTCTTTTAACTTAACATATCTGATTTCAATTTGAAATTAAGAGGAAAAAACTTCAAGGTTCTCTGGTGCCATACAACTCCACAGTGGTGACATTGATGGGGGTGGCATGGATTTCAATACACATGATGGGAAGAGGGGGAGATCTGGGACTTTTTTTTTCTTTTTAAGAAAGTATTGTGCATTGGTCTACGATAGACAAATCTTGAGATATAAGGAGGTCCCCCATGGTAGACAGATCCTAAGATATGTATTGCAAACATGTTTATCGTTATAATGATAAGATGAACAATTTTTATTATGATCATGCTACTACTTATCTTGGAAAAGAGACAAAACCATTGTTCCTAATCTTGGCTTGCAAACACTTAAAAGGCTCTCCAATTTTCATGTTGAGATGAGGTGCTTAGTGAATAATCACCCATGTTAGTTGGCAAAATCCTTATTATCTCACATTTATAAATGTCAGAACTTCTTTGATAGTAAATATTTTCTTTCTATCCTAAAATACTATTATTGAAAAACAATAGGAATACCCACAATAACCAAGAGAGGGGGTGAATTGGTTTAAACTTGGTCTTTTAAAATTATTTAGAAAATCAGAGTTATAGGATCTTAATCACAATTAAACCAAGAATGCTTCAAATCAATCAAACCACTCATCCCAAAAAAAAAAAAACAATTGCTTCAAAACAAAACTTGTTGATTAATGAAAATAATACCAAGAACTAATGATCAAGATAACAAGAAGAGTTTAAGGAATAGAAAACCAACACAAGAATTTATACTGGTTCACTTATTAAGAGAAGTTACATCCAGTTCTTCTAATCAACACTAGAGTAGAGTTCCACTATTATAAAATTTTAGTTCTTACAAGCTTTACAACAATCACTCTTTATCAACCCTAGATAACGAACAGAAATTTAAAATCCTATTAAATTTCTAATGATCAAGACATAGAGAACCCTTTTCTACTCTTCCCTCTAGAGAAACTCACTCTAAAAAAAGCTTAAAGAACCCTTTATAATAATTTCAAACTACCAAGAACACAAAAACGAATTTACAACAAGAGATAATGGAGAAAGACAACTTAATGATCCAAGGAATATGGTTTACCAATCAGAGTTGAAATGCAGAAATCAAATTCAGAACTTTCTCTCCAAAACTTATTTGAAAATCTTGCCCAAGAAATCTTTCAATACACCATGAAGATTAAAAAGTGGGACAAGAGCTTTGCTAACTCAGAAAATCCTTTCTAACTTTGAGAATGCTTGTATATGCTTAGAAAAATCGAAGTCTGTAAGTTGTATTTTCAGGCAAGCGTTCAATCTATTTATAACCAATTTTTATAACAGAATGTAATCGATTAAAGCGCCAAGTAATCGATTAAATTATCATATGTAATCGATTAAAATGTTCTTAGCACAACCTAGGAACTGCAATGAGTAAATTCATCGATTAATCCAAGTCGTAATCGATTAAAGCAGACAAGTTTAGTTGTAAAATAAGCTTATGTAATCGATTACATATTTTGGTAATCGATTAAAGCAGTCATGCATATTTAACAATGAACTTAAGTAATCGATTAGGATATCATGGTAATCGATTAAGACAGAGAACCATGATTTTCATTTTGTGCTACGTAATCAATTATGAGTAGCCTATAATCGATTAAAATGTTCTTCATGACTTTTCCAGAATTAAAACAGAAGCCTGTAATCGATTAAATAGTTGTGTAATCGATTAAAGCAGTGTAATTTCGTTTTTCCAAAAATTTTAACCATGAGAAATTAGTTTCTTTTGAAAACTTGAATAGCTTTAATGCTTTAATGAAATCATGTATGCATGTTAATAATCATGTTCATGCAATGCAAGGATAATAAGATTAGCCTCCCATACACTTAACCAAATTACAATTTCCTTGGCATGTGAAAAACTAAAATCTTTCTTCTAAGGCACAAGCTTCTTCTTTAACTTCATCTTCTTCCTGCTCCCCCTATATCCAACAATTACTTCTCCTAGTCTTTAATATCAGATACCATTTAAAAAGAATTGATGATTCTATTTATAAGATATTTTATAATTTTTATAAAACATCTAGGGTATTAGAATGGGATTCCAGAATTAACCTCCTTCACACCCTTTTTTTAGTGCCTTCCTTGCGCAAAAGAGATCCTAACGCTGCTGTACTCTTTTTAGATTTCGTGAGTTCCTCATGTCATCGTACAGTCACACTCATTCCAGTAAGCAAAGGTAAAAAATATTTCCTCAATCAATCAATTTTGTTGATATACATAGGGTTTGTTTGAATATTCAGTGGTTGACCTCTAAATAATGTTTCATGAATGGATTGAAGAAATGTCTTTTGTGTTTTTTCATTAGATGCGTCTCGAAATGTACACCACCACAAATTAGACGAAAATTCAAACATGTATGCAATCAATCATATGACCACAATTTTTTAAATAATTATTATCAATGTTTTTCTTTCTTTCTTTTAAACTATACAATTTCTTTCTTTTATTTCCACTCTATTTCTCTTTTATTTTTTTTAGACTAGACAACATAATATTTTCACTTTTTTATTTATTTATCTTTTCTTCATTTCTTTCCTGCCTATTTACACTCTCTTTGTTTCCTTTCTCGTTATCAAACAAAATGTATAAAGAAAAACATCATTAGAGTCATTAAATAAGAAAATATAATAGTCATTGCGTGCAAAACTATTGAATAGTAGTAAGAATTCATTAACGTCATAACGTGACTTGAAAATGACCAAAGAGAGAAAATACATATAAATTAATAATAGATAGATTCATTACTACATTATCTTTCAGAATTCTGAAGCTGTGACTCTGCTCTGCTATCTCCTCTGTTCTTCATCTACTCTCCAATAGTTTCCGACCCCATTAATGGCAGCAACGCCACTTGGAACAACGCAATAAATGGCTTTGTCAGTTTTCATGGTACGGCCTTTTCAACTACATAACCTACCTTGATTCCACAGACGTTCACCGTTGAAGCCTCAAATTCTGCACAACCAATGACTCAGCTTAGTTTCACTTCCCAAGGTTCTATTCTCTGTTTCCTCTGTTTTTCTCTCTCACCATCTACATTAAAAAACCATCCTTCCATATAATGGGTCGTTCTTTGTTTTTCCAAACAGGTGCTCCGTGGTATAAAGTTACAGTTTTTACTCCATGAACCTCCTTGAACACTGTCCAAGTTCCCTTTTTTTTTTTCCGTCTTGGTGCTCTTCAATTGTGTGTTGTGTATGACATGTCTGAGGAGATGATGCAGTGTTTTAACCTGTTGACAAGCTTTTAAAAATTGGTTGGTAACCACGATTTCCGCCGCAACGTCAAAGTTTTTGGGTCTCTTCTCTTTATAATTATGGCTGCATCGACTGCATTTGCTCACAATTTCTCGCGATTCTGGCCTTAAAGTTTTTAGGGGCTGTGACACTACAATTGTGACTGCATCGGCTATATTTGTTTACAATTTCCTGTGATATCAAGAACTGTGACGAAATTGTGACCACCACTGCAATTTAAAACCTTACTTGTTGAACAAAAAATTCTTCTGGGTGGTCTAGTTTTGACATCTCTGAAGTTTGAAGGATCTGTTTTGAGTCTTTTGACATATTCATCAAATTTGGTGCGTGATGTTCCAAGCTGGTTCAATGAGATATTTCTGTTACCTTTATCTCCTGGTTCTTTCATGGTTTTTGTTTATCCCCAACACTCATGAATTACAAGCAGCTCAGACTCAAGCCTTGTTCCAGTTAAGAGTTTATCTAGAATACCCTTCTTCTCTTCAAATTTGGGAAAATTACAATTGGGACCTATGCAGCATTTCTCCCTCTGCAAACCTGAGCATTAAATGCGAAGATGATGAGGTAACTGAGCTTAAAATTATGGGAGAAAAGTCTGAGAAGCCGCCACGGTTCAATGGATTTGCAGATCCTAATCAGACACTATCCATGAATTTCTCCATTGACTCCTTTTTCACCACTTTGACAAGGTTGACCAGCTTAAGGGTTCTTAGCTTGGTGTCCTTGGGGATTTGGGGGCCATTTCCTGATAAGATTCACCGTTTTTCTTCTCTTCAAGTTTTGGACTTGAGCTCCAATTTCATATTTGGTGTCATCCCACAAAAATTATCCGCAATGGTAAAGCTTCAAGCACTGACCCTTGATGACAATTATTTTAACACCACTATGCCTGATTGGTTTGATGCCTTGTCTAATCTAAATATCTTGAGTGTGAAGAGCAATGGTTTAAAGGGTTCATTCCCCTCCTCACTAAGCAAAATTAAGACACTTGAAGTGATTTCCTTGTCCCACAATGAGCTGTCTGGGGAATTACCTGATCTGGGTTCTCTCACTGGCCTACATGTTCTGGATTTAAGAGAAAACCATTTAGAATCTGAACTACCATTGTTGCCTAAATCCGTGGTCACAGTTTTGCTTAGCAATAACTCATTCTCAGGAGATATACCTAAGCAGTTTGGTGAATTAGATCATCTTCAACATCTAGATCTGTCTTCAAATCACCTCAGTAAGACACCCCCATCTACCTTGTTTTCTTCGCCCAAAATAAGTTATTTGAATCTGGCAAGCAATGTGCTAAGTGGGACCCTCCTAGACAAACTTAGCTGTGGGGGAAAACTTGGGTTTGTGGACATTTCTAGTAACAAGTTAAGTGGTGGACTTCCTTCTTGCTTGGCCAATACTACTGATGGTAGAGTTGTCAGATATGCTGGAAACTGTTTATCTCTGGATTCTCAGAACCAACATAGAGGGTCTTATTGTAGAGAATCTAGCTCTGGATGGAAGAACTTGAAGAAATGGAAAGTAGCTGCAGCAATGGCCATCGTTGTTGGACTTGTTCTTGTGGTTTTCGTGTCTGGAGTCTTCTTATGGAAAAAATATCATTCCAGAAAGAAAACTGGGCAGGAAGTGTTGTTAAAAATTGTTCATGATAAATCCACAACTGGGGTTTCATCTGAGATCCTTGCAAATGCCAGTAAGTACATTTTAGGCCTTAGTGGTGTGTATTCAATTCTCCAGATTTTAATTGGGTATTCAATTTTCTAACATAGTAATAATGTCTTGATTCCTATCGTTTTCAGGATTTATTTCTCAAACAGTGAAGCTAGGGACACAAACGACTTCAACATGTCGACAGTTTTCGATAGAGGAATTGAGGGAAGCCACAAAAAACTTTGACTTGTCAACTTATATTGGTCAAGGCTCCATAGGGAAGGTACCATTCAACCACTCAAAATGTTGTTTGAAACTTTGGATTGGATAGTTTTTTTTTTTCTTTTCTTTTTTTTTCTTATTTTAAGGGAGGATATATTACTGAGGTGGGTGCTACTTTTCTACCAAGTTATCTTAAGGAAAAAAAAAGAATAGATTTTAGTTTTCAAATATTAATTGTAAGTAAATCATTCTTCAGAATGAAGGGTTTCTTTTTGTCATCGTTAAATACTAAGTTAACTGAAATTAAGTACATAGAGTGCAGAAAAGGAAACTGGCTGTAAACCTTCTGAAAATGCCAAAAGTACTTGAGTTTCTGGAATGTTGCAATTTCTGAAATCCTTGTCAAGATTTCACTATTCATATGCACATCCAGAAAGTAATTGTTTTGGGGCCTTTGCTCTTTTTTTTTTTTTCGACAAATGTACTTGTTAAAATATTAGTTTTGTTAGCTGATGGAATTTTACTCCTTAATGAAAAGTCAAGTGATTTAAAATGTATATATGTAGACATAGGAAAACTTTGTCAAACTAATTTTTATGCTCACTGCAAATGCCTCTTTTAAGTCTTCTGTCATATTACAGCTGTTCAAAGGTAAACTAGAGAATGGATCCTACGTGGCGATACGATCTTTGGCTCTGTCAAAGAAATGCTCAATTCAAAATCTTAGAGCTAAATTGGATTTACTCTCAAAGCTTCAACATCCAAATTTGGTTAGCCTTTTGGGCCATTGTATTGATGGTGGTGGACAAGATGATCCCAATTCCCACAAGCTTCATCTTGTATATGAGTATGTGTCAAATGGGAATTATCGTACACATCTCTCAGGTTAGTATGGCATAATAGTATGCATATTATTTAAAGTGCATAAATTTCCCTACTTATCTATTTGGCTTCAATATATAAAGAAGACCTAATTGGGATGTGTCTGCAAAATAATTCTAGTTTAAATTTGTGGATCTAATTTCTATTGAAGAAGGAAAGGTCTCTCCACTTAACATGGAGAATTTTTCCTCTTCATTTAGAAACAGATTGCATTCAAGTTTGCTGCTGAACAATAATCATACATTAATTTGATAATTAGAAACTAGTATGACACTGACTTGATATTTTTATAAGCAAAAACAATTTATTAGAATAGTGAGTACATATCAAATTCATTAACATGAGCTACAACATTCACATAGCACAAGAGCTACCGAAATATAATGTTATACACCAAAACCACCCGCCAAAGATGGTACCAAAGTATGATGATTTTGTTGGGAAAAAGATACCAATTTCCCCTTCCAGGACTTGTTATGAATGATCTTGCACAAGCAAAATACTTTATGCACAAACAATAATTATGCAAACAATAACACAATTTTTAACGTGGAAAACTTTCTCAATGTGAGAAATAAAAACCACAGGACCGATCTCAGAGTCCACCCAAATTCTTCACTATCAATAAAGTGAGATTACAAAATGGTTCCAACAACCATTACAATCAACAAACAACTTTAACAAAAGTTGTATCAAACCATCACCAGAGGTAAACATACAAAATAGGTTTTTGTACGAAATTAATTTCTACCACCAGAAACAACAACTAATAAATCCCAATGGTCCAATTGACTTATTGCAAGAGAGGAACACACTGATCAAATTTGAGGACAATCCAACGGTTAAGAAAAGAGATAACCGTTTCTCAATATCACTGCCCTAAACAAGACAGAATAGAGCATGAATTATGATAACCTCTATTTTCAGTTAAAACAATCTCTCTTCAAACACTTTAATGAATAATCCGAACGGTCAGAATCTAGTAACCGATTTTATTAACCGTTCCTCAAAGTTTGAACGCGATCCAACGGTTAATGTGAGAGAAACGTTCCTCACAATAAAACTGTATGCTTCAGAAAACGGTTACAGAACCAATTCGGTTTGGGAATTTCTGGTGATGCTAAAAGCCTCTATTCACGAAACCAACGGTTAGATGTTAATATTGGTGAGTCACGAACTTTCTATAAAAGTTTCACCAAGATCCAACGGTTAACCAAGGAGATAGAGAAGATTGAAGGATGACAGTTTCTACCCTTCTCCAAATACGAATTTTGGTGGTTTCTTTTTCCTCTCCTTTTCTCTCTCTTGTGGTTTTAAATTAACTGCCAACTTCTTAAAAGAAGTAACTGTTGACCTATTAAAATAAGGAACCCTAATATTTCCTTATTGGGCTGGACTTGGCTTGGGATTCAAGCCCAACAGATTTAACACTTCTTTTTGTTTCTAGGCTTGACTTGATGTACACTCCTCCTTAGCGATGTAAAGTGCTGCTGCATTCATAACATATCTTTTCTTATGATTGATTGTATCATTTCCATGCTTCATATCCCTTATGCTTTTATTACTATAATCAGTATTGTTATAACTATCAGCAATTATTTTTGGACATCATATCTTTCTTGAAGGCTTTAATCCACTAATCTCCCTTCATTCAAACATGCAGAATTTTCTGTAGATAAGGCACTTAAGTGGTCTGATAGATTGGCAATTTTAATTGGAATTGCAAAGGCAGTGCATTTCTTACATACTGGTGTTATACCTGGCTGTTTTAGTAACCAACTAAAGACAAATAATGTTTTACTTGATGAACACCGCATTCCAAAACTGAGTGACTATGGTATGTCCATCATCACAGAAGAAATTGAAAAATTTGAGGTATGTTAATGGGAATCCAATGTTGCAGTTTTACCATGATCTAATATAATTGATCCTCAATTGACTCTAGCTTATTTGTGTTGTACAGGCAAAGGGTGAGAAACCAAAACCATGGTATGCTACCAAAGCTCATTTTACTTTAGTAGAACAACTTGCAATTGGAGTATGAACTATCTTGTTAGGATTATGTTTTATAAAATTTAAATTACAAAATTTCCACAATTTCCACTCTACCTATTGCCAAGTTTTAAATTGCAGGCTTCAAATTGCAAATGTGGCCACAATATTAAAGTTTTGGAGGTCTCCGCAATCAAACTGTGATCGCAATTGCGACCGCACCAACTGTATTTGTCTACAAGTTTTTGCAATATTAAGATTTTGAAAGTTTTTGCAACTTTAATTGTAATTTAAAACCATGCTTCCAACTTAAACCCCAGTTCTCTATTGCACTATTTATTACCATTGTTTTATTCATATACTCATTACCATCACTTCACACCCACGAGTTTGACTGCTGTTATTTTAGGATAACCAACACAATCATGCTTAATTTCCACTGATATGAGGATTTGTTTACATATTAGTATTTTTTATTTGCCACTCCATGTCCCAATTTCACTTTAGTCGTCACTTTTTTGTTTTATTATTTCACAATCCATTATCATGGGGCCCTTCTTTTATACTTAAATTATTTTGTGTATACAAACAAATTGTTCATTTTTCTCTTGTAGCCCAAGGACCAAAGCGGACGATGATGTTTATAATTTTGGATTCATATTGTTTGAATCACTTGTTGGACCCATAGCATGCGACAAGGGTGAAACATTTTTTCTAAATGAAAAGGTTAGTAATTTTTTTTCTAAGATTTTGCTTTTGGATGAACAAAACTACTGTTTTACTGAATATATTCAAAGTCGTGATGATTTTTCAGTGTCATTTTTTTTCATTCTTATTCATTTTCATTGCTTTTGGATAATTTTTGAATTTAAGACCTTATGTGATGATTGTTGAACCACACAGGCATCCTTTGGCAGTCAAGATGGTCGAAGAAAGATTGTGGATCCTATAGTGTTGACCACTTGCTCTCAAGAGTCATTATCAATTGCAATCTCAATAACAACTAAATGCATATCTCCAGAATCTTCATTTCGTCCCTCTTTTGAGGATGTCCTATGGAACTTACAGTATGCAGCTCAAGTCCAAGCCACAACAGATGCAGACAACAAATCAGATTAATTCTACATAACATCATAGGTGCAACCAAAGTGTGTAGTGTAGGAGGCTCAAAACTGGAGCTTCAACTCCTCCATATTCCTTTTCCAACAATGCTGATAAAGAAATCAAGGATCTATATATAAGTACAAGCAAAATTAAAAAATATATAAAGGTATAGTTGTAAAAATGTTCACCCCATTTTTTATTTTCTTATTTTGTTTACTGGAGGTTTGATAGGAAATAGTTAGAATTCACAGGCTTCTTAAGAAGAAGAGTGAATTAGGCCAATGAAGCAAATCATAAACTTGACTAACTACTGATAGGATGAATATGCTCCTTGAAGATATTTGGTAGAAATTGTAACCATGGTTTATGGAAAGGTCAAATTCAAAGAGTTGCAGGGGTAAAAGATTTCTAGTGGATGTATTATACATGATGTATAGTACATCGTGTTAAGTTGTAAATTTGATTCTATGCTCTTTTATGAAAATAATTTAATTCTCAACAAATTTGAAGAAACAAAATAATATTGTTTGATATTTCAAATACTCTTAATTTCCTCTTGCCACGTATTTCCAGCATAATGTATTTTTAATTGTTTTCGAAGAGGTTTCTGTCAAAATACAGTATTTCATAAGGTAAAAAATACTATTCTATTCAACATCTTTCTTATTTTTCTTCTCACGCCTTTTTAATTGCTGATCGATGTTCATATGAATTCCGCAGTAACCTAAACGATATTCAGAATTGATTTAAGGAGTTTGTTTAATCTTTAATTTGACCTATACTTAGTTTTGGTTTTGATTCCTATCCTATAAAAGTTTTGATTTTAGATATGTTAGTTTTACAAGTACACACCTTTGTCGTTATAGTTATATTCGTTTTAGTTTTGATCTTTCCACTATATATTTTTTGAAAAGTAATTATATATATATATATATTTTAATTTAGGAAAATCAACTATAACAATAATATTGATTTGACCCTAGTTTTTTTTTAAATTGTGGAAGTTGATAATTAATCTCACATTGTAGACTTTATTTATTTTTACATTGTGGAGTTTAATTTTTTTATTATTTTAAAAAAGTTGGAAGTAACAATGAAAACGTGAAACTCGTTTATATCATTATTTCTATGTTAGTACAAAATACCCGTTCTTTTCCATTCAAATTTATTTTTCTAAAACTTAGGTATGTTTAAATAAATTTTTCATAAGTGTTCGTAAGAAAAGAAAATAAGAAAAAATGAAATAAGTTTCTTTATTACTAAAAAAAAAAGTGGTAGTTCTGATAGATTTTCTACGAAAAATATTTTGTCAAAAATGTTTGATTTAGCGATAGATTTTTCTGATGGAATGTATTATGTCGAAAATGTTTAAATTTCTGATAAAAAATTTTTCGTAGGAAATATTCAGTTAGAAATGTTTGAGTTAGTGACGGATTTGTCTGATGGAGTAAATTCTATCGAAAATGCTTGAATCATATATCAAACTCTTTATTTTGCATTCATAAATTGATTACTTTGCATTTATTTGATTGGGAATGCTTTCTACTTTTATTGATATTTTTAATATTTTCTAAAAAATAATAAATTTTATTTAAAAATGTAAAATGATTTTGTAAATTAAATATTTTAAATGAATTCCAGTTTTTTTTATGAGATCAATTTAAAAAATTCATTCACACTAGAAATGAATCCAAGAATAGTACGTGAACAGTTGACAAATAAATAAAAGTTTTTTTCCCATCATGTGTCAAGAAGTAAAAAAATAAAAAATATTTAAAAAAGTTACTAGTGTGTTCTCGTGTGATGCACAGCTAGATAAATTAATTAAAAAAATTAATTTTATAAAAACTAATTTTAGATTAAATATATTTTAAAAAAATAGTAAAATTAATTATATTATGAGAAAAATTCATACAGTAACATATATAAATAAGTAACATATATAAATATGTAGTATACTCTAACTTTGTTTTCAAATACTACTTTTATTTGGAGATATCACTTTCAGTTGATTATTTAGAAGAGTCAAGGCTAAATTTTTTATTTTATTTTTAATTTCATATATTTCCTTTTATGCTCCTTTTTTTTAATTATGTTGTATAAAAATAATTATTAAATATTATATTGATAAAGTTATAAAATAACTTACGAAAAATTAATAAAGATAATTGAGTTATAATAAAAATAATTAAATTATAAAAACATGATAATAAAAAAATTCATATGTGTATTAAGAAAAGAAAAAGAAAACAAAACACTTCTGTTTTAGTATTCTAATTCTATAATAATCAAAATTCAGAAATCAAAATTTGGGTGATTAAATCTTAAATCCAAATTTTCACTTAGTTAATGACGTTGTTTTGGAACAAATAGTTGAAGCAAATAAAAATTGTTAAACATAAAAAAGAAAACAATTTAGCTATGCTATATTCTACCACACTTTTATATATGGGTGTAGTAGTTAAGAAACAAAATAAAATATTTAAAAAAAATTATTTATTATATTAAATACATAAAAATTGATGTGCTCCTTCAGTAATTAAAAGTATTGAAATAAAAATTATCATATTTTCCTTAACTATTGTTCAAACTTCAAAGACTCATCTTATGAAAAAATTAATTGAGATTTTTAAAAGTAAAAATAAAAAATTGTAATTGTTAGATAAAAATATATCAATAAGAAAATAAATGATAATTTAGATGCAGAGGGAGATGAGTAGTTTTAAAACAAATAATTTGAATGTATAAATGATTGAAATTTGAGATGAAAAAATTATAATTTTTCTATAAATAATAAAAATGTGATTTGAAATAAAAAAGTGGATAATAATAATGATTTAAATTTATAATTTTAAAAGTACACAAAATAATGAATAATTACTTTATTTAATATTTGAGTAAATTGTTAAAAAGAAATATTAAGAGAATTTAGAATGATTGAGAAAAAGTTTAATACTGATCAATAACACAAACTTTTATGAACCGGGAGAAACCCAATTATTTTATCAATAATGAATTTATTTCAAATAAGTAGGTTAAGCAAATACAAAATCTTAGTTTCCGCTTAGTTTGAGGGAAAAATGTTTTTTTTTTTATTTTTTATATATTACAAAAGTGTCACATTATCTTATGTTTTCATTTCAAAAATTTGTATAAGGAATAATAAAAATAGAAAAATTCGCCTTCTCTTATACATACTTTAAAAAAATTACTGAAAATAAGATAATATTTTTAATTAAAAAAAATAGTAAGCACACAAATTAAATTCCTTTAAAAGGTGGCACCGATATATTTGCACAACGACAACTATTAAAGAAAAGTTATAAAGTTTTTATTTTTATTTTGTACCATAAAAAGAGAAATAAGAAAAGAAGAAAAATGAAAATGAATAAATATAATGAAAAATAATATTATAAAAAATCTATTATATAAAGAATTTAATTAGTTCTTTGACTACTATATAAAAAATAATGTTTTTACCACAAACATCCTCTTTATTTACAGCAAAAATATGTTTTTTCTGAGTTTAACACTAAGCATTATTGGCAGCTAGCATTGGTTGCTTGGCTTGTCATCATGGACCTCATGAACCGGGTGGTAGGATATGCTTATTTTCTGTGTCCAACTTCAGGGTCTCTAATATCGAAATGAGCATAACTAACAAACCGAAATAAGAAAAAGACAACATTAACCAAACAAATATATAATTATATGTTTTTGCATTTAAAACTGTTATGATACATGTTTTTTCTTTTATTGATATTTTTACATTTCCGAGAAAATAATTAAATTTATTTTAAAATGTAAAATGATTTTTTAAATTAAATATTTTAAACTAATTCTAATTTTTTAATAAAATCACTTTAAATAAATTATTTCACACTAAGGAAGAATCCAGAAATAAGTAAGTAAACAACTGACAAGTAAATACAGTTTTTTTTTTCATAATGTGTTTTGACGTAAAAAATAAAAAAAGAATGAGATTTGTATTTGATATATTTTATACAAAAGGAAAGTTATTAAATATTTATTTTATATGGTCATTTTAATATTTAATATCATATATGTAATAATTTCGCATCAAGTATTTTTGAAATATTTAATTAATAGATTCTTATGGTTAAACTATGTATTTTCTATAAAAAAAATGTATGAACTATGGGAGAGTTACTATGAAAGCATATCATTTTATGTTTTATTTTTTCTTTCACAAATTATTTTTTCTATTAATGTTTTATCCATCTAAGGTTGCTACAAAGGCTGTCACATTGTTCATTAGACAACAATTTGTTAACCCATGGCCAACATGGGGAGCAATTTCAAAAGATCATCAATAACTCTTTTTCCAGCGTTTTAAGGTAACTTATTACCTTTTAATGAATTATTTCAATGCCTTAAATGGATAGCTCATGATTTAGGATTTTTTTTATTTCTAAATTGAGTAATGCTTTTGCTGTCGAAAGAAAAAAATATTGCATTCAATTGTGTCTATATTTAAAATCATTCATTTGTGCTGGAAAGTTAGTTCCAATTAATGTTGATTTTGTTTTATTTCATTTTATTTCATAAAATTGGTATTGATGTAACTGTATGCAATTTCATAACTTTGTGTTACTTTAGAGAAAATTGGTATGTAGACCGGAGGAAGAGTATGAAATTTAAAAAGTTTTTAACTTGAAAGTCTCTCATAGACTTTCTAAGATGTTTAACGATGCCCAAAATGAAAATAAAAAGCCATATTGGATTGGAGATCATGTCTGGAATGATCTGTTATCACATTGGAATGCACTTGAGTATTGTTCCAAGTGTGGAAAGGCAAAAAAAATTGGGCATCTGAAAAGGGTGGGTGTATGCACATAGGTGGTTCTATTAGCTTGCAAGATCACGCCATTCGCTTGGTAAGATCATGTTAAAATTATACTAATGCCACTTTTTGTACTTGTAACATTATCTAGTTATGTTTAATTTATTTTATAATGTTTGTAATTAGTCTCAGGAACTTGGTCGATCTGCATACGTTGATGAGATTTTTTAGCAAACTCATTTACGAAAGGATCCTGATGAATTTGTCGATGATAGATCTAGGTAGACACATGTGAGACCATTATCTGACATGTTATTTTTATTTTTAAAAATGTTTATTATATTTATTAAATAATAATTGTTTATGAATGACAGGAAAATTTTGAGGCTAGACTATCTCAAGAGCTAGGTCTGATGTTCAATCAAGTGTTGGTGAATATGAAATGACTCATTTAGACCCTACTGAAGAACAAAGACTTAGGATTCAGTGTTGGGTTGCAGCTGCAGGACCAAAGCATAAGGGACATCTTTACGGTACAAGAGATCTTGCTCATACTTATAAATGTGGAGATGACACATTCATGCAACAATTGCAAGGATCTTCTAGTCACGCGATTGATTGAGCAGAGATTAATCAAATACAGGAGGAGCTTCGTCAATCAAAGGAGAAAATACGATTATTTCAGTCAGTTGTACTTCAGTTTCTACCTCCTGAAATGCGCAACATTATTCAGCAACAACAGCAGCAGCCCGACCAACAACAACAAGACAATGACCAATCACATGACCAGCAGCAAGAAAACAATAACCAACCACTAGATGACCAACAGAGGCACTCTGACAAGGACTATTTTGATTACTAACTTAGCAACACAAAATTATTATTTACATATTAGACATTATGCTTTTATTTTAGATTTATTTTGAATTTAAGTCAATTTGTTTTAACATTTGTTTTGGATTTATGAATTGGAGTATTTCATTAATTATATTATATGTTAATTTCTATAATGATGTTAAATAATATAAATAAAAAATTTATTAATAAAAAAATAAATGCAAAATTTTTGAACATAAGTTACCGACGGAAAAATTCGTCAGTAATGTCCCACAAATGTATTTGTGACGGAATTTTTGTCGGTAATTTCCAACGGAATGATTCATGGGAAATTACCTACTACAACATCAGTTTTCCTTAAAACAGATGTCGTGTTGCACATGACAACGTCAATTTTCCTAAAAATTGATGTGTGGTGCACTCACAACATCGATTTTCCTAAAAAGCGATGTTGATTTATGCACCACAAAATTGATTTTTAGGAAAATAGATGTTGATTTTTTATATTGTACATTTTTTTGGTTTATTTCTTATCATGTGACATCAATTTTCTTAAAAACTGATGTTGTGCAGTGTATGCTAACATCGGTTTTTTAAAATCGATGTTAATATTGATACTTTTAATGTCAGTGGTTTCAACATCGGTTAAAATCAATGTTGAAAGTAAAAAAGAATCGATGTTAAAAGCCTATTTTCTAGTAGTGTCCCAACAAGTGGAGCTTGTTTTGGTGATTAGATCCTCCTCTATTTGGTCCTACAACCAAAGGTGTGGAAATGACTCTCTAGGAGCTTCAACATCCTTCTTTTAGTTTGTTCATCAAGTGATCTCAACTTAGTGGTTAAGGGAATGAAGTCCACCCCTTTTTCCTTGTTTTATGATGGTTTTGGGTTGTTTGGTTTGAATCTTGCATTCCTGTATTGAGATTTAATGATTAAAAGCTCAAGGGTTAATTATTGATATGTTTATTATGAGTTGGATGTTTGGATACTCATTAATGGAGATTAAAAGCTCGAATGTGTGGAAGAAAATTGTTGCAGATTTTTTAGTTTTAGCTAAGCTAAAATTCATAGCTCAAGCTAAATCTTGATAATATTGGATCTACACGAATTTAGTTAAGTTACAAATTTAGACATTTTTTCTCAACACTTGTTGAGTTGTTAATTTTTTCCCTTTTTTGTCACACACTTAATTTCTTGGATATTGTATTAGATGAGTACGAAACACCTAAGGAAATTAATGTTAGACTTAGGAGGAGCTAGAGAGGATCAATGAAGCTAAGGATCTTTGACATTGAAATGTTTAGGCTTTTTACATGCCAATGCAATTGAATGACATTTGTAATTTGTGTATGTCTAAGTTGATGCCTCCTATGATCCCTTGCATAAAACTCATTCATGTTTTTGCATTCATGTTTTCTCAAAAGCAAAGTTTCATAAAAAGCTTTTCTGAAACACCAGATTTTTGTGAGTGCATAAAAAGCTAAGTATTCCAAGGTTCAAGTTTGGGAAAAATGTTTTTATCACTGGTTTAATCGATTACCAGCAAGTGGTAATCTATTACCTGAAAACAAAGAATAGTTTAATCGATTACTAGATTATGGTAATCGATTACACAATCCAAAATCACATAATGGACTTCCTGTGATAATCGATTATAGCATGGTGATAATTGATTACTTTGAAAAATAGTATGAACAACACACAAGAACCAAGAGGGGGGGTGAATTGGTTGTTCTTGGCTAATTAAAATTTCTTAAACAATCAGAGTTAAAAGGGATCGTATCACAAAACAATCGTTGAACAATTTCAATTAATCAAACTCCAATCTTTAAAGAATGCAATGACAACAAAATATTTTTGTTGATTATGAAAAGTTATACCAATGAATGACAATTAATAACCACAAGAAAAGATAAAGAAGAAGTAATCAACACCAAGATTTATATTGGTTCACTTCTCAACCTAGAGAAGCTACATCCGATTCTCCTAACCAACTAGTTAGAAATTCCACTAATAGCAATCTATTTCTTACAAGCTTATACAATCACTCTTAATTAGACCTAGATTAAGAACAAGAAATCTAACTCCTTTAGACTCTCTGTGATCAAGACATAGAGAACACCTTTCTCTACTCTTCCCTTTAGAAACACCTATTCTAGATAAGCTTTAAGAAAGAATATTGCTTTAGCTACACAAACCAAAAATTCTAAAAAGAAATACAACCAAAGTAGTATGGAGAGAAACAACTTGATGATCCACTACAGATGAATGCAAATGATTACCAAACTTGAATCAAGGTTGAAAGACAAATCTCAGAACATTCTCTCCAAGTTCTTCTTTAGAAAGTTGCCCAAAAAGAAATCTTCTTAAGGAATCTTAAAGCTTGAGAATTTGAGGGTCTAACACCTAATAGCTCGTGGTATCTTTTCTCTCTTCAAAAATGTTATGAATTTGTTGATATTTCATTGTTATGTTTGGTTAAAACAAGCAACATCTATTTATAGAAAACTATTTTAATTGTCAGAAATCGATCAAATCACTTATGTAATCGATTAAAGTGTTCTTGAGCTTTATGGAAAAGATTTATGAACAATGTAATCAATTAAATCACAATGTAATCGATTATCACATGAAGCCTTATTCAAAATCGTTGTCAAGTTATCGATTACCACCATGCTATAATCAATTATCACAAGAAGTCCATTCTGTGATTATGAACTGTGTAATCAATTACGACAATCTTGTAATCGATTAAAATGTTCTTAACTCTCAAGTAATAGATTACCACTGACTGGTAATCGATTAAACCAGTGAGAAAATATTTTTCCAAAACATGAAACATGGAACACTTGACTTTTTATGCATTCATGAAATCCTTGTGTTTCTGAAAAGCTTTTTTATGAAACTTATGCTTTTGTGAAAACATGAATGCAAAGATATGAATGAGTTTTATGCAATGAATCATAGGATGATTGATCTTAGACATACACAAATTACAAATGTCATTCAATTGAATTGACATGTAAAAGCCTAAACATTTCATAGTCTAAGAACCTTAACTTCTTGATCCTCTCTAACTCCCCCTGAGTCTAACAATCTCCCCCTTTTGGCTTTAATCATGCCAAATTTCAATTGAACATCTTGATCCCTAGTGTTCTTTTAGGAGAGAGTTTCCAAGAGCTTTTACTTGAAACTTGAAACAGAATCAACTTCTAGGCAAGACCAAGTGTCAAGTATTCTTTGCATAATCTCTATACATCATCAACATTTTTATTGATCCCCCTCTCTTATGTAATTTCATATCATTTCAGATTAAGAGTAATGTTTATGTTTAATTTAATCAGAGCAAATATTCACATATTTTTCTCTTCTTATTTTATTTTACTCCCCTGCACCATGCATATGTTCATTTTTCTCCCCCTTTTGGCTTATCAAAGACAAAATATATCAATAATTGTGAAATAAGCAAAGGAAGTCAGAAAACATAAAAGAAATTTTATATATTCAATGATTCAAGGTGCATACATGAAGGTAAATCAACAAAGATCATAGCAAAATATGAAAAAATAGAAACACAAAACCAGAAACTAAACAAGATAGCCACTAAGCTAAAGATCATCAAAGTCCTTGAGACTCATCCTAGTCTCTATGTTGTTTAGTCTAGTGGTAATGTCTTCTAGAGAGGAATGAACATCAGCTGAATGTTCATGTTGCAAAGCTATCATAACATCCATCTTTTGAATCATGAGGGATTCAAAAGGACTCCACTGCTTCTCAACAAGGCCAGCTTCAACATCTTCTTCCTCATTAGCTTCTTGGTCCTCATCAGCAACTCCTTAAGGAGCTTGAGCTCTAGCCATGGTCCACCCATTTGGGGTTTTCATCAATCCCAGCTTGGTGAGATGTTTCATAGAGATGAGGTTGGTAATGTTGGTGGTGTTGTCTACAATCTCATTAGTCACATCAATATCAAAGTAATCAATAAACCTTGAGATCATGACAGCATAGGAAAATTGATAGCTCAACAGCCTCTTTGCCTTCATCACGGTTTCTTCAATAGCCAGAACCCAATTGATTTGAGTTCCAGTTTCATCCCATACACCAGCTGAAGATATCATCAGTGATCTGAGCATGGTTGGTTGATCTAGGTGTTAGGATGTAAGTGATGATGTAGTGAATAAGTCTATCTTCTATAGTCATGTGGCCAACACCTAATCTGTTTCCTATATGTGCATTAGGATCCAACAACATACCTTTACAGATATCCATCTTTGAGTAACCTCCAATTTCTTCTTCAAACCTCTGAACACCTCCGAAAGTGATTCCTGCCACTGCATTCCACATAGTGTCATCAATCACCATAGCCACCCCATTCACTTTGGAGCAAAGGATACCAACCATTCTAGCCTTGGCACAAGTATAAAATACTTTTACCAATTCAGGGTAATAAGTACCCTTCATCTCCAGCAATTTGGTGAGTCCTTGAGCTTATAGAATCTCAGGGAAATTGAATCCTTCAGAGACAAACCAGTTAAGCTCCAAATATTTAGGAGGCAGAACAAGCTTTGTGGCACGAAATTGCATGTAGTTGTTCCTTTCAACCTCAGTGGAGAACCAGGTATCTAAGTTGTTCTCAGTAGCCTTAGAACTTTGGCTAGCTTTTATTTTGCTGGTTTTCTGCATCTTAGAGGAAGATGTTTGAGGCATGGTGATTTCGAAATAAGGATAGGCAGAAATTTAGTATTAGAGAAGAAGAAGAGACAAAGCAAAAACCACAAAAATTTGCTTAGGGAGGAAAATATATTTTTGGTGTGAGGAGTTAGGCTTATGGACTCTGAATTTATAGAGCCATTCATTGTTTAAAATTTGAATTTTAAAATCCTAATAATTGATATCATGCATTCCAATGTAGTATGGATTCACTGAATATGAACTTGAATTTGAATTTAGAGGTAAGGTTTCAGATTTTTCATTGAAAGTTGTGCAGAGTTGCAGAAATGGCTAAAGTAATCGATTAATTTGTGGTAGTAATCGATTACTCCAGAGAGTTTTTAACCTGTAATTACCCTAAACCCTCATGTAATCGATTAATATGTTGGTGTAATTGATTACATCAATGAGCTTTTATATTGTAATCGATTAATCCGTGGATGTAATCAATGAAGTCAGCGAGTAAGGCCCAGTTCTGGCCTTAGGTAATTGATTACTATATGTGGTAATTGATTATTACAGAGAATTATACAGTATGAATAGTGATATTTATTAGGATTCGAATTTTGCTATATGTGATGCATAATGAACTTGTGAGTTAAATTGCATATTATCAAACACATCATTTACATGCTAATCAATGTTAGATTCATCAAGAATACCTAGCATGTTTCTTAGAGCAAAAAATCTATCTCTAGCAAGGGTTTTGTAAATATATCAGCCAATTGATTATTTGTATCAATAACTCAATTGTGCAATTACCCTTTTGAATATGATCTCTAAGGAAGTGATGTCTGGTCCTATATGCTTTTTCCTTGAGTGCATAATTGGATTCTTTGATAGGTTGATAGCACTGGTGTTGTCACACAACAAGGGAATTTCTTTCAATTCAACACCAAAGTCCTGAAGTTGTTGCTTGAGCCACAGGATTTGAGCACAACAAATACCAACTACAATGTACTCTGTCTCAGCTGTTGAAAGAGCAACACAAGATTGTTTCTTACAGTGCCATGAGATCAAGGAACTTCCCAATAGATGACATGTTCCAATTTGTGATCTTCCTATCTAACTTGCAGTCTGCAAATTTAGAATTTGAATAACCAATTAAATTTGGTGATGCACCTTTAGGATACCATAGAACAACTTTTGGAGTTGATTTTAGGTATTTAATGATTCTCTTGACTGTTATGAAGTGTGACTCTTTTGGATTAGCTTGATAACTTGCACATAGGCACACACTCAACATAATTTCTGGGCGACTTGTAGTCAAGTACAACAAAGATCCAATCATTCCTCTATATCTTGATTCATCAACTTATTTGCCTTTTTCATCAGAATCAAGATAAGTTGTGGTTGCCGTAGGAGTTGCAGCATCCTTACTTTTCTTCATTTCAAATTTTCTGATCAATTCATTGCAGTATTTTGTTTGGCTGAGAAATGTTCCATTCTTCATTTGTTTCACTTAAAGTCCAAGGAAGAATGTTAGCTCTCCCCTCATTGACATTTCAAATTCATTCTGCATTGAAGATGAGGTTCCTTGCACAAAGAGTTGTTAGTTGAATCAAAGACAATGTCATCTGTGACAACTACATTTCTTGTTCATATTTAATTTTATTATGCTTCCTAATTTATAGAAAACTTTTTTTTTTCGGCGTAAGTTGCTTGCGTAAAACTAATTATACGTAATAGGTTATTTATTTTAACGTATTCGCAAAATTAAAATATAAAGTTCAAACGTAGTTTAATATACAGTCCAAATACAATACAGTCCAAACAGTCTGTTACAACATAATCTATATACAGCTCCACATAGTGTTAAATACAGGCAAACAGAAAATCACAAATACAGCATATAGAACATCCAGCAGCACATAGAACATCCAGCTCCTTCCTCAATGATTTCTTTTAGCTTACTGTTCCTCTGCTCGCCCAAATAAATTGGGGTCATCGCAGGTGTCAACCACAGACACAAAACATGGGTAAGTACATGATAAACATGATTAGATAATTAACAAAAATAGATAAATAATCAAAACACAATGATAATTATCAAACAGATACATGATGAATAATGCATGATTTCTTGGTTAAATGATGCATGACTTGAGATCTCAGAAGCCTAATCTTGGTACCAAAGTTTAGAATAGTTTCACCCACTCCAGTGAAACAGTCCCACCCACTCCAGTGGAACCTCCCTCCACTCCGAGGGGAGAAAGGGTACCATACAGTTCCACCCACTCCAGTGGAACAGTCCCACCCATTCCAGTGAGACCTCCCTCCACTCCGAGGGGAAAAATGCAAATGATGCATGGGTTGATTTATCCTTCAATTCCTTTTATCATTTACTTCCCAAAGTCTCATAACTTGGCACTCTAACATGTTTAATCATCCATCAATCTCACAGATGTAAGTGCCCATAATAATCTTAAAATACGAATCATTAATCATATATTCATGACCTAAATTATAATAGAAATGGGTATATAATCTTTTTATCATGGCTCAACATCAAATGAATGTTAAAATATCATACAGCTACATCAACTCATACAGCTGCATCAACAAATGAAATACTATACAGCAACTTAATTAAATACAGCAGCCGAATAAAGCATACAGCAATCAGCAACCTAGCGTTATACAACAATCATTAAATACAACAACAGCAATATTAAGCTACAGCAACATAATAAATTATATAGCGACATACAGCAACATCAATTATTAAATACAGCAACCAAAATACAGCAGTATAATCTCATACAGACATATTAAATTAACAATTTTACCACATTAAATAATTAATTATAATTACCACAAAATAAAATTAATCCTATTAATTAACCAGAATTAATTATATTAATTACCTACTTTTATTCTAAACTAATTAGATATTCAAGTTATAATCTATAAATTAGTCTAGTTCATTTAGGATTTTCAACAAACACATGGCATGCTAATTTTAATTTCTATTAAATAAGAAAGAACATGGCTTAAATCCTAGAGAATTAAATGTTAAATTAACCGAATCAACAATCTAATTCATATTTACCAAAATACTCCTCATACCTTAGAAATTTCAGCAACTTGCCTTTTAAGACTTCTAGTTTTTTTTCACGTGCTCTCCCTTTGTGTTTACCCTTGGCTTAACTTTTGTTTTTAGGTGAAAATGATGGCTGAAGTGGGTGTGTGATCCATGGAAATTCCCGCCCCACTTGGTCCCCACAAGGTCTTTTATATTGCTATGTTTTCTTGGCTTTTATTGAAGAAAATATCTCAAGCTTTTATGACTTGCTTTCTAGTTGCTCTATTCTTATTGGCTATTAATTTGTGACCCTACATGTGGCTATATTCATGAAAATTCTGCTGGTTTCTAAGCCTTTTAACCGTCCATGTGGCCATGTTCTCAAGTTTTCTAAAATTTTCTTAAGAGTTTCATGAAGTGCACGGTCTAGGCTTGGTTTTTGGAACAATATGCTTTATTTTTAATCAAACCGTGTAATAGTTGTTGATTTAAAGATTTTGTGCTTTTATTTTTTCTTAAGTCTTTGATTAGCATAAAATTATTTCCATAATTTTAGGAAACCTTAATCCAATGTATTTTCTTAAGAATGAAATTCCAAAATTAGTTAAAACTTATCTGGAGTTTTAGTATTATTCAAGAAGTTGTTTCACCATTTCTTTTAATGGTTTTATCTTATTTCTTATTGGTTTATCTTATATTTAAGTAGTAGAATGTTTAGATTATTTATTTAAGATTCTATTCCTTCTATAATTAAGAGGAAATTTTCTGGATTGTATCTTCCTTTTTTCTATGAGTTTATGGAACATGATTTTATTTCTATTCAATTCTTTTATGAGTTATCTTGCAGAATTTCTTGAAAAATTCTATCTCAAGATTTTTCTTTACCAAGAATATCAATAATTCTTTGTCTAAGATCATTCTATTTTTTATCAGGTTTTCAGGACGTTCCTAAGTTTATCTGACCTAATTAGAGCTATAAGGATATGTTGGTCATTTCCAAAATGTCTAGGGCAAAATTGTCATTTTCTTCCCTAGGGGCATATTTGTCATTTCTGAATTTGTTCAGGGATATTTTAGTCATTTACCTTAGGGACCTAATTGTCATTTGTGAAATTATCCAAGGATATTTTGGTCATTTTTAAAATATCCAAGAGTATTTATGTCATGTGTCTAAGAATGCATATTTATAAGAAAATGTACATATATAATGAATTAGGAGGGTGTTACATCATCAACATATATTTGAACAAGTAATATTTCACTAGTAAATTTCTTGATGAACAATATTTTATCAACTTGTCCTCTTATGAAAGATTAACTGATTATAAATTTACTCAATCTTTCATACCAAGACCTGGGTGCTTGTTTTAAGCCATATAGGGCTTTCTTTAGTTTAAAGACATGATTAGGATGTTTGAAGTCTACAAAACCAGGAGGTTGATCAACATATATTTCCTCCTCTATGTAGCCATTTAGAAAGACACTTTTTACATCCATTTGAAACAATTTGAAGTTCTTCAAACATGGAAATGCAAGCAGCAATCTTATAGCTTCCAACCTAGCTACTGGAGCATATGTTTCTTCATAGTCAATGCCTTCCTCTTGGTTGTAACCTTTTGCAACCAATCTAGCCTTATTTTTGACTATGATGCCACTTTCATCAAGTTTGTTTCTAAAAACCCACTTGGTGCCTATTGACTTATGAGAAAGAGGTCTAGGAATAAGTTCCCATACTTCATTTCTCTTGAGCTGGTTTAGTTCATCATGCATAGCAAGCAAGAAGGAGGTCTAGGAATAAGTTCCCATACTTCATTTCTCTTGAAATGGTTTAGTTAATCATGCATAGCAAGCATCCAGTGCTTATCAAGTAATGCTTGATCAATATTTTTTTGTTCAATTTGAGATACAAAGCCTATAGCACAACATAAATTCCTGAGAGAAGATCTAGTGGGTGCTCCCTTAGTTACTTCACCAATTGTGTTGTTAAGGGAGAGATCTCTTGTAGTTCTCCAGTCTTTTGGCCTTTGAGTTGGAGTTGATGGATTAATTTCTTCATTTGTTTCATCCTTTCTCCTCTCATCAGTTTCATTGGTTGAGACATTTTCTTCCAATTGTCTTGCATCATTTTCACAACTCTTTTCTTCTTTTGAGGAGTTAGTTTCATCACATATTACATGTAGAAATTCTTCCATGCATATGGTTCTTTTTTTGAAAACTCTATAAGCTTTGCTTTGCATTGAATATCCAAGGAAGATTGCTTCACCAGTTTTTGCATCAAATTTGCCAAGAAATTCCTTTCCATTGTTTAAAACAAAACATTTACAGCCAAACACTCTAAGGTGTGAAATGTTTGGTTTTCTACCTTTATAAAGTTCATAAGGAGTTTTCTTCAAGATAGGCCTTATGAGCAATCTATTTAAACTATACCAAACAGTGCTCACTACATCAGCCCAAAAATGTTTTGACAAATTAGTTTCACTAAGAAGAGTTCTTGCACCTTCTTCAAGTGATCTATTTTTCCTCTCCACAACACCATTCTGTTGAGGTGTTCTTGGAGCTGAAAAATTGTGGTTTATTCCATGTTCTTCATAGAAATTTTCAAAATCTTCATTTTGGAATTCACCACCATGATCACTTCTTATTGAAACTATCTTGCATCCATTTTCATATTGTAAAAGCTTGGCTAATTTTTTGAAAGCACCCACTCTTGGATTTCAAGAACAAAGTCCATGTAAATCTTGAGTAATCATCAACAATGACAAATCCATAGTAATTGCCACCCAAACTCATAGTTCTTGAAGGACCAAACAAATCCATGTGAAGTAATTCAAGAGGTCTTGAGGTGAAAACAATGTTTTTGTTTTCAAAAGAGATTTTTGTTTGTTTCCCCTTTTGACAAGCATCACAAAGTTTGTCATTTTCAAACTTAAGTTTAGGCAATATAATTACTAAGTCCTTCCTTAATAGCTTGTTCATATGATGTATGTTGATGTGACTTGCTCTTCTATGCCAAAGCCATGATTCATCAATTTTACTCACAAAGCAGTTTATGTGATGAATGAATGCATTTTCTATTGCAAGCAAGTAAATATTTCCTTTTCTTTTTCCAACATGTATTACCTCACTAGTTTTGCCATCACATATCAAGCAACAATTATTGTTAAAGGATACCTTTAATCCTTTGTCACAAAACTGGCTTATGCTCAGAAGATTATGCTTTTGACTTTCAACATAAAACACATTTCTGATTTTGGTTTTGATGCTATCTTAATATTGCCTTCTCCAATTATTTTTCCTTTGTTATTGTCTCCATAGGAGACAAATCCTCCTTCCTTTAATATCAAATTTGTGAGCATGGATTTATCACCTGTCATGTGCCTAGAGCATCCACTACCCAAGTATCATAGTGAAACTTTAGCTCTTAGAAACACTTGCAACAATCAAATCAAGTTGCAAAGAAAGGTAACCAATTAAGGTTGGGTTTATAGGGGTTAGCTATTTTTCTCTTTTTCTTAGGAACCCATATGCATTCTCCATTAGGCACATAGAACCTTCTAGCATAACACTTGTGTGATGTGTGACCTGTCTTCATGTAGTAATGACATGTTACAAATTTTGATCCTTTTTCAAAATGAGTCATTTTAGTATAGTTTGTTTTTTAAAACCCTTTTCAATTTATCAATTTTGGAGGTACAAACTTGGTGTTTTGAAAAGGTTTTGATTGATAGTTGTAACCCAATCTATATTTATCACTAGCATACTTTTGCACACTTAACATTTGGTTTAAACTACATTTCCCTCGATAGGGTTTTTTAATAGCTCTATAAAGTAGGAGTTTTCTATTTGTAAAGTCATGCATTTTTTAAGATGGCTCTTTTTGAAATCATCAAATTCATTTTGTAAAACTTTGTTTTTATCTACTGTTGAAGAAGAAGAGGCACACACACAACCATTTGCTTTGTAGCTTGAAACAAGTTTTTCATTTTCTTCTTTCAAGTTACAAATTTCAGCTTGCATTGAAGCTAGCGTAGTGGTATGCCATCTAAGGTTACCTTTGAGCTTGTTATTGGAGATAGCAAGTTTTTGAGCCTTCTCATGCATTTCATTAAAAGCATCAACTAGATGATCAAATTCAAGATTTACTTCTAATTCAGTACTTGAGTCTTCTTCATTAATTGTTGATGTTAGACGACATTGGTTTCTTCATTCTCACTTGAAGATTTAAAAGTTGATGATGCATTATCTTCTCAAGCTATGTATGCTCTTTTGGGTTTCTCTTCTTTTTTTCCTTTCTTTTATCCTAACTGCTTCTTTTAGAAGATTTGACATTTAGATTTTTTGTGGCCTTTCTTTCCACACTCAAAGTAGTTGAAGTTGTTGTTGTTGTTATTGTCATTTCTATTGTTGAACTTTGTGAACTTTCTGTTCTTGTTTTTCTACATGAACTTGCCTAGCTTGAAACAAGTTTTTTGTTTTCTTCTTTCAAGTTGCAAAGTTCAGCTTGCATTAAAGCTAGCTTAGTGGTATGCCATCTAAGGTTACCTTTGAGCTTGTTATTGGAGATAGCAAGTTTTTGAGCCTCCTCATGCATTTCATTAAAAGCATCAACTAGTTGATCAAATTTAGGATTTACTTCTAATTCAGTACTTGAGTCTTCTTCATTAATTGTTGATGTTAGACAGACATTGGTTTCTGCATTCTCACTTGAAGATTTAGAAGTTGTTAATGCATTATCTTCTCAAGCTATGTATGCTCTTTTGGGTTTCCTTTCTTTCTTTCCTTTCTTTTCTCCTAACTGCTTCTTTAAGAAGATTGGACATTTAGATTTGTTGTGGCCTTGCTTTCCACACTCAAAGTAGTTGAAGTTGTTGTTGTCATTTCTTTTGTTGAACTTTGTGAACTTTTTATTCTTGTTTTTCTGCATGAACTTGCCAAATCTTTTGACAATTAGGTTCAGATTTTCGTCACCTTCATCTTCACTTGAATCATCATCTTTCTCAACTTTTGAGGATGCAACTTTTAAGGCAATACTTTTTTGTTTCTTGTATGCATCTTCTGCATTAGTTAGTTGAGACATTTCTAATTCATACTCAAGTAACTTACCAAAAAGTGCAGCCATTGACATCTTTGACAGATCTTTAGATTATTTGATTGTTGTCACTTTTGGTTGACAAGGTCTTGTTAAACATTTCAAAATCTTGATGTTGAGTTCCTCTACATCAAATGTTTTGCCAAGACCAAGTAGATGATTGACGATGTGTGTGAATTTGGTTTGGAGTTGAGAGATGTTTTTTTGCTGCGTTCATCTTGAACATTTCATACATATGGATCAAGGCATGTTTTCTTGATCTTCTAACTCAATCAATTCCTTCATGAGTGATCTCCAACATTTCCCACGTCTCCTTTACACTCTTGCACCTAACTGTTCTAAAAAACTCATCAAAGGACAATGCAGATGTTATCATGTTTTGTGTTTTAAAATCATATTGAACTACCCTATTTTCTATGTCAGTCATTTCATCCCATTCTTTGGGAATCTTTTCATTATCAATAGTTTTGGTAGGTATCAAAGGACCTTTTTCAATTGCATTCCATGCACCGAGGTCATTTGATTGAATGAAAATATGCATTCTATTTTTCAAAAAATTGAAGTGTTCTCCCTCAAACATTGGAGGACGGTTGAGGGAGGCACCCTCCTTGAAGGTAATTTGTGTGATATTCATTTTCTTTAAAAGAAATTAGTGATCTTAAGTAACACACAAGAACCTGCTCTGATACCAATTGAAAAATAGTATGAACAACACACAAGAACCAATAGGGGGTGAATTGGTTGTTCTTGGTCAACTAAATTTCTTAAACAATCAGAGTTAAAAGGGATCGTATCATAAAACAACTGTTGACCACTTTCAATTAATCAAACTCTAATCTTTAAAGAATGCAATGACAACAAAATATTTCTGTTGATTATGAAAAGTTACACCAACGAATGACAATTAATAATCACAAGAAAAGATAAAGAAGAAGTAGTCAACACCAAGATTTGTACTAGTTTACTTCTCAACGTAGAGAAACTACATCCAGTTCTCCTAATCAACTAGTTAGAAATTCCACTAATAGCAATCTGTTTCTTACAAGCTTATACAATCACTCTCAATCAGACCTAGATTAAGAACAAGAAATCTAACTCCCTTAGACTCTCTGTGATCAAGACATAGAGAACACCCTTCTCTACTCTTCCTTCTAGAAACACCTATTCTAGACAAGCTTTAAGAAAGAATATTGATTTAGCTACATAAACCAGAAATTCTAAAAAGAATTACAACCAAAGTAGTATGGAGAGAAACAACTTGATGATCCACTAGAGATGAATGCAAATGATTACCAAACTTGAATCAAGGTTGAAAGACAAATCTCAGAACATTCTCTCTAAGTTCTTTAGAAAGTTACTCAAAAAGAAATTCTCTTAAGGAATCTTGAAGCTTGAGGATTTGAGGGTCTAACACAGAATAACTCATAGTATATTTTCTGTCTTTAGAAAGGTTATGAAATTCTTTGATATTTCGTTGTTATGTTTGGTTAAAACAAGCAACATCTATTTATAGAAAACTATTTTAACTATCAGTAATCGAGTAAATCCCTTATGTAATCGATTAAAGCGTTCTTGAGCTTTCTGGAAAAGATTTATGAACAATGTAATCGATTAAATCACAATGTAATCTATTATTATAGGAAGTATTATTCAAAATCGTTGTCAAGTAATCGATTTCCACCATGCTGTAATCGATTAAAATGTTCTTAGTTCACAAGTAATAGATTACCACTGATTGGTAATCGATTAAACCAATGAGAAAATAATTTTCCAAAACTTGAAACATGGAACACTTGGCTTTTTATGCATTCATGAAATCCTTGTGTTTTTGAAAAGCTTTTTATGAAACTTATGCTTTTGTGAAAACATGAATACAAAGATATGAATGAGCTTTATGCAATGGATCATAGGATGACTCATCTTAGACATACACAAATTACATATGTTATTCAATTGAATTGGTATGTAAAAGCATAAATATTTCATAGTCTAAGAACCTCATCTTCTTGATTCTCTCTAGCTCCCCCTGAGTCAAACATAGTTGGCTACTATTTTGACTAAAGCTTCCTGTGATAATCGATTACATTGCATTTTAATTGATTACATTATTCATAAGTCTTTTCCAAAAAGCCTCAAGAACACTTTAATCCATTACATAAGTGATTTAATTGATTACTAACAGTTAAAACAATTTTCTCCATAAACAGATATTGCCTTTTTGAACTAAATACAACAAATACTATAACCCTTTACGAAGAGAGAAAATATATTACTAGCTATTCAGTGTTTTGACTCATAAATCCTCAATTTCATCATTCATAAAAGAAACCATGAGAGGATTTCTTTTTTGAGCATTGTTGCAAAAAGAAAAAAGGCTTTGGAAAGATTCTTTTGAGATATTCATTCAACCTTGATTCAAATCTTTATCATCTACATTCATCTGAATTAGATCATCAAGTTGTTTTTCTCCATACTACTTTGGTTGTAATTCTTTTTAGAATTTCTGAGTTGTGTAACTAGTGCAATAGTTTTCTTAAAGCTTGTCTAGAATAGGTTTTTCTAGAGGGAAGATTAGAGAAGGGTTTTCTCTAAAACTTGATCACAGAGAGTCTAAGGGAGTTAGATTTCTTGTTCTTAATCTAGGTTTGATTGACAGTGTTTGTATAAGCTTGTAAGAAACAGTTTGCAAATAGTTAGCTCCTAACTAGTTTGTTAGGAAACTGGATGTAGCTTTTCTAGGTTGAGAAGTGAACTAGTATAATTCTTGGTGTTGATTACTTCTTCTTTATCTTTTCTTTTGGTTATTAATTGTCATTTATTGGTATAACTTTTCATAATCAACATAAACATTTTTGTTGTTATTGCATTCTATAAAGATTGGAGTTTAATTGATTGAAAGTGTTCTATGTTTGTTTTGTGATACAATCCATTTTAACTCTGATTGTAAAAGAAATTTTAATTGGCCAATAACAACCAATTCACCCCCCTATTAGTTTGTGCGTTATTCACATTGTTTTCAATTAAATCATGTATGCATTTAAAGGATTACAATAATTAATAATTTGCCTTTTTTTATACTAAGAATGAATATTTAGCCTAGGATGCCAAGATGGAAATTTAAGTGAACAAGGATAGCTATAGACTTTCTTCAAAGGAAAAAAACAGAAAACAGAAAAGAAGATAGTTATAGGCTATAGAAACTAATATTTTAGAATTGGAATGAAACAATTTAAGATTGGAATTTAATTCAATAGGTTATAGGAATTGCTATAGCAACAATTTTGATTTGGAATTTAAAATGGACAAAGGTATAGGGAAGAAATTAATGTTAAAGGATTAATATAATTGATAATGATCTCATAATGATTAATTTAATTATATTGGATGACTATCAAGAAACTTTACTTAAATAAATTTCTATTATTAAACTTTTACACATAAACTTATAAAAATAAGTTGTTATATACTATAGCTCAGAATAACATGTTTTAATTTCCTTTAAAAAACATTTTTTAATTTAGTGAAACATTTATTATAATATTAGTGTCTTACCTTAAAACTCAATTAATCAGCATGATTAAAAGAGTGTCTTAGCTTAAACTCAATTAATTAGCATAATTAAAAGAGGGAATATAGCTATAATTCATGTTTTAGAAAAATAGTTGCTATAATAATTGTCAATCTCATACCATCATGTTTTCTGTTTAATAAAACAATGTAATATAATTATTTCTTTTCAGAACTAGATTAAAAAAACCATCATAAGAAGTTATAGCTATAACTATATCTCTTTTTAAAGGAGCTGTAATTATATCTTATTCTTGGTTTATAGAAAACATGATATTATTGCCAAGTAATTAAGATGTTATTAGCTTGGGAAACACTTAAGATATTGTACTTTCTTGAAACGTAAGACCATAGCTTTGTATAATAACTTCAATATAAAAAGGTATTTGTTCACATCAGGAGGACACCTAAAGGGAGGATGGAGTACCAGGAGCTCAACAGCTCTGATCTGCTTCCCCCAGCTTTGTCCAAACCATGAACATGAGGTGAGCGTGTAGCTCACCGCTATTTATGTGAAGTGTTCCCCAACAACCGTTTATGTGTGCTCTCATAACATTGGTCCTATAGGGACACACATTTATGAATGTATGATCTTGTCGACTTCATACATGGTATGAGTGCATTGTTGTGCATCTCTGACCTGTCAAAGACATGGTGTACCACATGATCTATCACTAGGCTTAACTCAGTTGACCCTTAGAATGAGTTGGTCAACCATTAGGAATGAATTAGTACTGGTACTTGGAGATAACTCAGTCAGTCCTTGGAGATGAGTCAGAACTTGGAATAAGTCGGATGTCTCTGGGGACCTATCCTAGTCGAACTGTTCAGTATGGAAGAACTTTTACTAAAAATAATTATTTCACAAAAATTTAGCAATCAGAACTTAATATACTACTTGGAAATTGATAGCCTTAAATAGGCATTTAAGGTATTAAACATGTTCGTGTATGAAGGTATCTAATTGAGAATGTAGGCATGCAAGATTAATTAAGCAACTGGCAAGCACTTATCCCTTAATAAGGGCAAAAGTTTTAGTTGAAAATAAGTTTTTTTTAATCAAACTCTAGTTAAGTTTTAAGCTGAGTCAACTATTGTCAAGTTGAGTCAAGTTGGGACCTGACTTTGTCGAACGGTCCACAACCCCAGAAGCACTAAGTCTGTTGAGTCATAAGATTAATTAAGACCCTCAATAATTTATATTTGATACAAATAAATACTAAGTTTGAAAGTTATATCTTATCTACCAACAAATGATAACTTTGTATCTGTGTCTAATAGACCAGACAATAACAAACAAATGTAATTAAGATCTAAGGACATTTAAGACAAAGTTAATGCTTTGTGCTTGTGATTCTATTCGTAAAGAATGTTTGAACATCCTTCTTAGGATCTGTCAAACTAAAGAAAGCAAGACAACAATCATATTTTAACCTCTCTGTTCACCTAAAAAGGCACATGATAATCATCAAATATGCTTAAATTATATAGCATTTTTGATACATGGAACCTTGTTTCAACTCAAAGTTAGGATTAAATAACGAATTACACTTAGATTTATTAGGATGTTAATTAGTTAGGATTTCTTAATGTTTTTATGGAGTTTTGTAGGTAATTAATTAGAAATTACATGTGGACATTTCCTCGCTTAAGCATGGTGATGTATTCCTAACCTCATTAGACATTGATTTCCCCAATCTACCTTGCAATGAAACTTAATATTCAAGAACTGTTCAAGAACTCAACCTCTTACTCATGAATTTGGAGCAAAAGTGGCATGAATGAGATTCAAGGAATTAAGCAATGGAGGATGGATTAAGACAAGGAATGAAGATGGATGATGCCATGGAGAAGCTCTCCAATGAGTCTAGGAAGAATCACCATAATAGCATTAAGAATCCATTGATAAGATCCAATAATTTCTTGTACAAGAACAAGAGAGAAACTCTCACAAGAAAATTCAGCTTTCTTATTTATTTAACCAAAAGTTATGTACATTTCATTTTTGTTGGCTTTATATAGCCAAGGTCCTAAAGCTTGTCTTGTAAGATATCTAAGCTAAATGCAAGCTAAATGAAAGTGGAATGAAATGAAGCTTGAGGTGAAAGCTAAGGAAACTAGAGGTGCAAACTAAGGAAGCTTAAGGTGCAAGCTATGGAAGCTTTAGGTGCAAACTAAGGAAGCTTAAGGTGCAAGCTAAGGAAGCTTGAGGTGCAAGCTATCCACTTGATGACTTAGCCACGTGCAACTATAGTTTTTACAAGCTTACATAGGTGCTAAAAAAATTTACATACAAGTGCACCTACACTTATTAAACAATTGTCACTAAAGGCCTATTTATTGCCACTAAAAGGTGTTGGAATTAAATTCAACTTGAGAATACAAAATCCAGCCCTTGTTCTTCTTGAGTTGATGTGCTTCGTCATGCTTGTCTAAAAGGTGTAAGTTAGTTTTGATGTACTCTTGAAGGGCATGAGTTCTAGTTCTTGTCATGGGTCCCCTAAAGCTAACCAAAGGAAGCTCTTCAAGTTCTCCTCCTTGGCCTTGACTCCTTGAGCTTGTGATGGACCTCCATCATCACCTCCTTCTTGAAAGGAACTTGACCTCAGCTTTGCTCCCTCAGTTGTACTTACATCACACAAAGAAAGATCATAAACATTAAAGGTGTTACTCACACCATACTCAATTGGCAACTCAAGTTTATATGCATTATTGTTGATCCTCTCTAAAATTTTAAAAGGTCCATCTCCTCTAGGTTGGAGTTGGCATTTCCTTACTTGAGGAAATCTATCCTTCCTCAAATGAAGTCAAACCAAATCTCCTTCATTGAAAACCACTTGTTTCTTGTGCTTATTGGCTTGCTTAGCATATTGTTCCATCTTCCTCTCCACATGGGCCTTCATCTTTTCATGCAATTTCCTAACATAAGAAGCTTTAGACAAAGCATCATGATTAATCATAGAAGAAGTGTTAGGTAATGACAATAAATCAAGAGGAGTTAAGGGATTTAAGCCATAGACAATTTGAAAAGGAGATAAGGAAGTTGTCTTGTGAACCACCTTATTATAAGCAAACTCAATGTGAGGTAGGTACTCTTCCCAAGCTCTCAAATTGCCTTTAATGAGCATCTAAGAAGTTGACCCAATGTCCTATTCACCACTTTGGTTTGGCCATCCGTTTGTGGGTGACAAGTTGATGAAAACAAGAGCTTTGTGCCAAGCTTACCCCCACAATGTCTTCCAAAAGTGGCTAAGGAACTTTGTGTCTCTATCACTCACAATGATTCTAGGCAATCCATGAAGTCTCACCACTTCCTTGAAGAAGAGATTGGCCATGGCACAAGCATCATCATTCTTGTGACAAGGAATGAAGTGTGCCATCTTTGAGAACCAATCAACAACAAAAAATATAGAATCCTTTCCCCTCTTGGATGTTGGGAGACCAAGCACAAAATCCATGGAAATGTCAACCCAGTGGGAGTTAAGAATAGGCAAAGGTGTATATAATCCATGAGGCATCAATCTAGATTTAGCTTTATGACAAGTAATAAATTGAGATACAAGCTTATGCACATCATGCCTCATTTTTGGCCAAAAGAAATGTTCATGTAAAATAGCCAAAGTTTTATCCACACCAAAGTGCCCCATCAAGTTGTTCTCATAAGCTTCTCTAATGAAGAGTTCTCTCAAAGAGCTTTTAGGAACACATAGTTTATTTTCCTTGAACAAGAACTTATCATGTCTAAAATACCCTTGATAAGCCCCTTTCTCACATAAAGCAAAAATACTAGAGAAGTCATGGTCACCTGAATACAATTCCTTTATGCGATTAAAACCAAGCAACTTAGTTTCAAGCATAGAAATCAAACAATGCCTCCTTGATAAGGCATCCACCACTACATTCAATTTGCCTTGCTTGTGTTTAATAATATAAGGGAATTGCTCAATAAGTTCAATCCACTTAGCATGTCTCTTGTTGAGTTTGCCTTGACTTTTCAAATATTTAAGAGTCTCATGATCACTATGGATCACAAATTCCTTAGGTAAAAGATAATGTTGACAAGTTTGCAATACTCTAACAAGTGCATACAACTCTTTGTCATAAGTAGACTAGTTTAAACGTGCACCCTTCAATTTCTCACTAAAATAAGCAATAGGATGTTTATCTTGAATCAACCCCCCCCCCCCCAATGCCTACATTAGATGCATAACATTCCAATTCAAAAGAAGCATTAAAATTAGGCAATGCTAGATAGGTGTATTAGACAATTTATCCTTCAATGTTTGAAAAGCAATTTCATGTTCTTGCTTCCAAGAAAAACTCATGGTTTTATTTATCAACTCTTTCAAAGGAGAAGCAATTGTACTAAAGTCCTTTAAAAATCTCCTATAAAAGCTTGCTAAACCATGGAAGCTTCTAACATCCTTCACACTTTTTGGAGTTGGCCACTCCTTGATGACTTTCACCTTTTCTTAATCCACTTGGACTCCTTGAGCACCTACTACAAAACCTAGAAACACAACTTGTAAAGTGCAAAAGGTACATTTATCAATAGCTCCATACAAGGTTTCCTTCTTAAGCATATCAAAGACACTTTTAACATGCATCAAATGATCATTTAAATTGGCACTATAAACAAGAATGCCATCAAAATACACTACCACAAAGATGCCTATAAAGTGTCTAAGCACATGCTTCATAAGCCTTATAAATGTAATAGGTGTGTTAGTCAATCCAAAAGGCATAACTAACCATTCATAAAGTCCAAATTTAGTTTCGAAAGTCATTTTCCATTCATCCCCTTCCCTCATCCTTATTTGATGATAATCGCTCTTAAGATCAATTTTAGAAAAGATAGTGGAACTATGCAATTCATCTAAAAGATCATTAAGTCTAGGGATAGGGTGTATATACTTTATTGTGATGTTGTTTATTGCCCTACAATCAGTGCACATCCTCCATGTGTTGGTTTCAAAGAAAGCACTTAAAGAATGGACAAGAGATTAAGCTTGGTTTTGAAGCTTTCAACATGCCTTGAAGACTTGAAGAATAAATTGTAAATTGATTGTAAAGGAAGAAGCATCTCTGGTGATCCAAGTGCATTGCATTCATATCATTCATTTAGATTTTTAATTAGAGTCATAGAATTAACAAGGCTTTGATAATTTGATTCAGTGTTTAAATTGAAACTAAGGTTTTTAGAAAAATACTGTTTTACATTATTTAATCGATTACTTAGGCATAATAATCGATTACTTTGTTCTTAGCTCTTTCTAGAAAACTTATCAAGAACAATGTAATCGATTACATATCGGATTAATC